>JACBWW010000013.1:2635884-2781097 GCA_020086605.1 Lanius collurio | reverse complement strand
CATCCCGAGGTATCACCACCACCCCAACCCATTTATTTTTAACCTACAAAGTTTAATAATTTTCTGAAGCGAGCTGCAGGGTGGTTTGTGAGTACTGAAGGCATGAGCATGTGATTTGTGTGCTGAGCCTCAGTGTCTTGGCTTTCCAGAGGAAAGCACAGCTTGCTGATGAAGTTTGTGGTTTTCCTGTTTTTTCTCTGAAAAAAAAAAAAGCATGTGGGGGTGGGGTGCCAATGGGCAGAGTGGGGTCAAAGGAGGAAAAAATTAAAGACCTAAAGATTTCTTTCTAAAGAATTAAGATGTTGAAGCCCCCATTTGCTTCAGGGGTTGAAGAGGTTGCAGCGTCCTAAATGGAAGAGGATCAGAGATCCTGCTCTTTGAAGCACAGTGTTATGGTTTAAACAGTATTTGACCCAAGTACAATGGTCATGGAGGCTGCAAATGTGGCTGCAGCTTCTAGAAACTAAAGGGTTTTGGTCTGCCCAAAGTGAAGCCAAAGAGCCTTTGCATGTAAGAATGTTTAAAGCTCTCCAGCAGCTCCTGCCCAGCCAAACAGGCAGTTTCTGTAAAAGGATCAAGAGCTTCCTGCCAGCCTCCCTCCCTCTGTTTCCTTTTATTATACACTTTTGCCACATTAAGTGATTTTAAGACCAAAGGGCTTGCTTTCCTGGTAAGAGAGGGTGGACAGGATTGCAAAACGTGAGGGATGTCTAATCTGTGACCTTCCGGGGTGTAGGATGTGTGAGGCTTGGTTAAGAATTTGGTAACAGGGTGGATATTCCCTCCTGTGAACAGACTCTCCCAAATTGGTCATTATTTAGGTCACCCTTAAAAAAAAAAAGTAGTAATTAACACGTTTCTGATTTTATTGCTGGTATAAATTAAACTCAACAGTTCAAAAATGCTACTGTGAGCACATTTAAAGAATCAGCAAACAGCATCAATATTTCATGGACAACTTGAAATTTTGCTCACACACTCTTACGATGTAACTTCCAAACCAGCTTCCTGCCACTGCCTTTGCCAGGGAGACTCACCAGTCCACAAAAAGGAAGAGTGAAATGGCCACAAGCCTATCACCCACAGCTAGAAAATAAAGATCCCTCAGCTGACAGAGGAAATAAATTCCTTTGATTTATGTTGATGTTCTATCCCAAGCCTACAGACAGGTGGATTCCTGCTCTGTCTGTACATTCAGTTTTCTATTTGCAGCTGTTTGTACAAAGGATGCACTCCATGAAATTGTTGTTTGCAACTGCCCAGTATTGATTTCCAATGGCAATGATTTCAAAGCCCTGACCATGTTAAACAAAAATACTTTCTCCATGGGGTTAGAACTGAGAAGCCAACACTGCCATATTAACACTACAACCATGCACCAAATCTTTGTTTGGATAAAGCCATTTGGTTTTTGAATTTATGGCTGGATTTATATTGCTGTTAACTAATAGATATCAATAGTTAAAGAGATTTTATAGCATTCTGACATTCAGTATGTTATTCAGGTTTAAAAGGCTCTGCAAAACGGATGAACTGTCTGAGCTGAACAACTTTCCAGTTCTAAAAACGCTTCTCGAGGTACAGAGGACTCAGATTTAATACTTAGTCTTGCCTGTTTAAGCACATGCTCAAAGGTGGACGGGTTTTTCATTTTTTAATCCTGACAGAACAATGCAGCCTCCTCAGAGCCAAATGAAAAAGTGACAGACATATCTTATTAGGGACAATAATTTAAGTTATACTTATTTTTAATGTTTCACTTAAGCAATACTACTTTATGTCTTCAAATACATACAGAACTCTTCCCGTTGTTGATTTATCTTACAGCTTGCACGGCACAGATTCATGTAAAAATAAGATTTTGAGATGATTTAAGTCCCTAACATGTTGGAAGAGCTCTATTATATATCCCCCAAACACAGTGTGATGGATCCTATTTTCATGCTATGCTTCCTTCTTCACAAGCACAATTTCCATTTGCCAGATAGCAACTCAGATAAAAGCTCTACAACAAAAATAAACTTATATCCAGAACTCTTTGAAAAGGATAATTAATCTTATGGAATAGTTGGGAACCTAGAGAATAATCTGTGAGTGATACAAATAATAGAAAATTTCCTAAATAACTTTTGCTCCTGGTAAGCTTCCAAGCAAGTAATTCACAAAATATGACTTTCTTCATTGGAGAGGTTATAAAAATTTGTTTGTTGGAGGTAGGGAAGGAAATGTAATTAAAGGCTAAATTCAGGCTCACATTTCATTTTAACTAAAAGAATATGTGTGATTTGGATATAAGTCACCTAGGCACTTCCCTTTTTTTTTGGTAGATTTTTTTAAGGCAGTGCACATTGTCAGCAAATGAGATTATCCAATAGCAGAAGTACATCTGGCTGAGCTGACTATGCCAGGTAACCTTAAATAGAAACTCTGCTGCACTTAAGTGTGTTGCAACACTGGGCTTTGCTGGTAATACTTATCAAAAGTTCCCCTTTGTAGCATTTCTATAAAAAATAAAAAGGGAAGAGGTGAAATGAAAACATAAAACTTGTTGGGGTTTTCTGTATTTATAAAAAAAATACCTAACAAAACAAAAAAAAAATCCCTCTGCAGTTGGAAATGCTTACAAAGGCATATATAAAATACAGCAACTCCAGTTATTTTTAACTGCATATGGTCTGCATAAAACGAATCTATAGATCAGGGAAGCAATAATGAAGGCAAGTTAAAGGCCATAACAGTTCAAATATTTCAGCTGGTCTTGAATTTGCAATGTCTTCAGGTAATGCTTCAACATCCAAAGGACAAACAAAACAAATTTCCCCATTACTGGTCTTAAAAGAAACTATTAATTTGTCCCCTTGGCAATTATTTCAATTATAAGAGTGAGATCCTCATCTGGGATACACTGCACACATGACCTTCCATCAGTTGTGACTTTTATGCTCACAGAAGTTGGTTTGATGAGACATATTGTGGGGATTTGCACTGTCTGCTACGTTTTAGATCAAAATCAAGTTCTGGATCCTCAGTTCCTTACAAGTCACTTTTAAACGGAGACAAAGCTTTTGTTTCTGGGGCTGAGCACTCAACTTAAAAAACCCATCTCTCCCCAAAGGCAAATGCAATATGAAAATAAATTAAAACCCAAATGTTGCTGGTCAGCTATTCTGAATATATAAATAGGCAGTTTCATGTGAAGAGAAGTGGCCTGAAACTTTGGGTTTAATCTTTGACAAGTCTTGGAAAAGTCCTTCTTTTTGTCCTTTCTCAGCTAAATTTTAGCTTCATTCTGTCTTCGTTCTATCAGCAAAGTTATGCATAAAACAAGCTCCTGTACAACATGAATAAAAATGGCAGAATCTCACCCAAAGTGAATTACCACAGGGGAAACAGGACTTGGAAAAGACTGCACCAAGAAAACATGTTTGAACAGATGTGCCATTACATGCCCATAATTCATTTGCAAACTAAACCATTTCTCCACACTTTTAAAGTCAATTGTGCATTTTGAACTGTTACATCAACTATATATTTGAATTTTCAACTTGCAACAAATGCACCAGTGCCAGAGAGAGCCACCTATTCAGGAATCTCCTTTTGCAAGATTCCCTTTGGGATAAAGAATTCATACTCTTTAAACAAATAATTTTTTTTTTTTTGGCACATGGATTCAATGCTGTGAGGTTAAATCCTCTAAACAGTTGCCTGTGCTGATGCATCCTAGGGGTTTTATAACTTTAGATACTTTAACCTAAAGCTTGCTGGGAATTGTGTAAACTCAAACTACAGATCTTTACTCATTTTCCCAGTTATTTCCCCTCTGATTATTCCCTTTTCTCTGATCCCTGGGCGAAAAACTAAAAACATGTTTGTATAGAAATATTAGTGATAAGGACCTTGGCTTGTGCTTTGGCCTATCACATCCCAGGGGTGTGGAAGAGCTCCCCTGAAGGTGAGCTCAAGGGCAGATGTGCTTTCTGAAAGCGTTCAGGAAGTTTTCCTAGAGCCACACAGACACATCCTCAGTGCTGCACACCCGCCCTCAAAGCAGAGAATATTGACCAGGCTCTGGCCAGCTGAAAGCTGAACATAAATGTGTGGTGCAGCTTCTCCTTGGTGCAAGAACAGCTGCCTTGGTAGGACGGGGAGGGGGAAAGGGAAGTGCACAAACCCCTGAGAATGCAGGTGTGGCTGCACCCTGGGAATTGAACCCTCCCAGGGGTGGAGGCTCAGAGCAATCATGGAGTCACAGAGTTGTTTAGGTTGGAAAAGTCCTCTAAGATCATCAACTGTTCCCTCAGCACTGGCAAGGCCACCACTATCCCGTGTCCCCAAGTGCCACATCCCCATGGCATTTAAATCCCTCCAGGGATGAGGATTCCCCCACTGCCCTGGGATCCCACAGCCTGAAATTTGATGTATCGCAGACTCAGCTGCTGAATTTGGTTTTCATCTGGGAACAGGCAATAGGGTAAGTGCCCATAAAGTATTCCTGCCTTAACAGGGAGAGTTCAGACTTTTCCATGGGTGACAGTGACTGACACCAACAGGGTAACACATGAGTCAGAGAAGGGAAAGAATCTGACCACAGAAACTGGTGTAAAGCTATTTTTATAAGAAAGAAAGGCACTGAACACCTACCAGCTGTGCAGAGGAGGAGCAGGAAGGATCTTGGCCCCCAGTGTCTGGTCCAAAGGACTCCCACCCAGCTCACTGGGGGCATTTCAAGTTTGGGTACCCTAGATGGGGCTCTGAGTCCCCTTGGCCTGGTGTTGCATGTGTGCCTGCACAGGCTCTGGGTGCTTTGTGTCTGTTCCTCTCTTCCACGCAGGGGGATCATGAAATCACAACTATCAGGTAGGATAACCAGGGGGAGGATGGAGCTGAGCCACAGCAGAACTGATAAAACCCACTGGCTGCTGCATCTGGGGGAGACATGGCCAGACAAGGGGAAGAAAAGCTTAACTCGTTACCTTCCCACCTCCCATAACCCACCAGAGACCCCCTAGTCTAACCCAGCAGCCAAGAAAAAAGACAAGAACTGAGACCTTGATGTTCCCTGTGCTCCCTGGAGGGTCTCCTGGGGTGACTCTTCATCTCAACAACCTCTTTGTTTCACAGGAGCTTCCAAGAGCAGCAATCTGCAAAAGGACCTGTGGTGACAACCTCAGGGATCCCAGGAAGCATTCCCAGATATCCCCCCACATCCCAGATACACCCCAGGTATCCCAAACCTCCCTTTAAGCAATCCAGTCCCGTGGGCAAAGCTTCAGGCAGGCAATCAAGCCAAGCTTCTGTCCTGGGGGGGTTCTACTTCCAGAGCTGAGCAGGGTGATATATTCGACTTGTGTGACCTCACCAATTAATTTGGGAACTGTCAGTCTGCAGATAGATTGTTCTTCCCTCCTGAATTATCTGCTGACCTTCCTTACCCTCTTTCCACTACCCCTTGCCCACAGAAATCCACAAAACACTGAAGTTACTGTTTTTCACCACCTTATACATGTTCAAAGATTGTTCTGGGTTTTTTTCCCAGCGAACAGGACTCAACACATTTAAAGATTTTAAAACAAATCTTATTCTAAAAATCAAAAAAATGAGTCCCACAGAAATCCAGACAGCTGCACAGATTTGTGACCCAGTTTTGTTAAACAACAAACTAACCAAAGACTTGAATTAGAATTGGAAAATATATTTTTCCTCTCTGAGTTCTGAAAAACCTTGGTTTGGGTGTTTTTGCCATGGGTTTTGACTTTCAGACGCTTCTGTGTCCACATGTGCAAGCAAAGTGCTGAGTCACAAGAAAGTTTTCCAGTCCAGTTCTGTGCCTCTGTGAAGTTCACAACTCTAAAATCATCACGGAAAACATCTGAATATTTGGGTGCTTCTCTGAGCTCAGCTTGGCATTCAGGTTTTTGGAGGGACTCCCAGGACAACAAAGTTCAGCAGCATTTACATGATCTGACCCCACCTGCCCCAAGGTGCAGCTCCTGCCCCATTCCTGATGCCAGGATCAGGGAGGGGGAGCTTCCTGAGGGATGGCTGATCCCCTTGAGGAGGGAGACAGCTGAGTGTCAGCAAACCAAATCCTTCAACTCTAAATATCCTTGCTTCTCTTGCTTCTTTTTCCCAAAATCTTATCATGTGAGTGCAGAGTAGTTTCTTGGTTCAGTAAGAATAACAATGGCTCAGGATGCAGGAAAATGACTCACATGGAGCCTGTCCAGCCCTCCTAGTTGGTTCTAGTCAGGTCACGATGAATCAGATGACCCTTATCTTACTTTAAAACTGAATAAAAACCTCTCCCCGCTACACCTCGGCCAACTTTTCTTACATTATGCAGTGTGAATCTCCCTCCCCTCTCACATTTCTGAGCTCTTTCAGTCTGCCTATCACCTTCCCTGAAAAAATTCCTGTGCACACACCCCTCCTGAGTTAACCTCTGAGTAAATCCTCTCCTGTGCTCTGTCATTCCCCCTTTCTTACACCTTTTCCACCTCTCTTTGTCCTGTCTGAACCTCGATTTTATGGCTCTTCCAGTTCAGGACAAATGCTGCCATATGCTTTTCTTTGTCATCTGTTGTTACACATGACCTACATCCCACCCAAGCCAAAATTGCTTTACTTTCTTTAAAACCCTCAGTGGATTTGTACCTTGGAACCCTGAGAGATTTCAGCTGTATCTGAAACCAAAGCAGAAAACAAATCCCTTCTTAATTTTTTTATATCATGTTTATAATATAAACCACAGCAACACTTTCCAAACCAGGAACGCAAAACTGCTTTTGCTTCCCTGACAAGACAGTTCATACAGGTTTGGGTTCAAAACTGCAGTTTTTCTCCACCTTCCCCTGTAACAAAAAGAACACATCAAACAATAAATCCCATGTTAGCGGCCTTTCTATTCCCTTGGTAGTGCCTTTGTGGAGGCCCTGGCCTATATTATGATGAAAGAAGTAACTGAAAAACAACAGATGAAAGGAAAAACAATATTTAGTATTGTTATGTGAAAGAGAAGCCATTACAGGTCTGGCTCCAGAGCAAGAGCCAACTCAGCTTAGCCTGAAAAAGATGTTCTTGTAACAGGGGAATAGTTTTTGTTTCACATTTCTGCCTTTTTTTTTGCTCAGAGACTGAGGAAAACAAGGAGCCTGCAGAAGAACAATTAACCTGCGTTCCACTTGAGCAAACTGAGATTAAGAAACAAAGTGGCAAAAAAGCATTGGTGAACTCCAGAAAGGATTACAAAAGCTTACGGATGATCAGCCTAAAAATTCAACTGTTCCCCCACAGCCGCAAACTCAGAAAGTCCCTAAAACACAACCCAGCAGGAGCCAGGAAGGCATACCAAAGGCCTGCTCTTACACAGCTTCCCGAACTGGCCACTGCTGGAGACAGGCTACTGGGCTAGAGGGAATTTTGGTTTGGCCCAGAGCAGCCTTTCTTGCACTGGCACAGAAGATGCCCCACTAATCTCTGGTGAGAGCAGCCCGGCAGCACTGGGGGAAGCCACGCAGGGCCACCGAGCCCGGTGCTTCGACCTCTCGCCTGCAGCCTCTGCCCCAGTTCTGCAAATCTGCCTCAAACACAGGGAAAAGTTATTGCTGCAACGTACCCCTGTGGAAAATGGGCTGAAAGGAGGGCCACACCTCCGAGTAATGAAGGTTGGGAAAGACCTCCAAGATTGTGGGGCCTAATTGTGGCCTCCTGGTACGTGAAGGGAGCCAGCAAGAAAGATGAGCATGGACATTTTAGAAAGGCCTGGAGTGACAGGACAAGGGGCAATGGCTTCACAACGACAGAGGGCAGGGTTATGGTAAAGATAGCGAAAGATTCTTCCCTGTGGGAGTGATGAATCACTGGCACAGGGTGCCCAGAGAAGCTGTGGCTGCCTCAGCCCTGGAAGTGTCCAAGACCAGGCTGGACAAGGCTTGGAACAACCTGGCATAGTGGAAGGTGTCCCTGCCTGTGGCAGGGGGTGGATTAGAAAGACTTTTTCTGTTCAGCCCAAACCACTCTATGATTTTATGACCATCAAGTCAAGCCCAGTCTCCTTTCCTTGCATTTGCAGCTTTTAGGGTTCAAATGGGGCTGACCTTGGCAAAACTTGGGTCAGTGCATGGTCGTCCCCAATTGAAACGGTTCCCAACCTGCCACTCTCCCTGCCAAGGATGTTTTCTGAATCCAACACCCTCAATGCTCCCCTCTCCCTGCTCTGGAGGCATCTTTTTCAGAGCCAGCCCATGATGCTGGTGCACAAGCCGCAGACAAAAGCACTCGAGCAAAGAGCGAGTGCACAGCTGCCTTCCTGTAATTACCATCCATCCCCCTACCTGTGGATAGGGATGGGAATGAACCAGCTCCCCCCCCTTTTCTCTGCAGAACCTCCAATTTTCTGCTGTTCAAAATTGCGGGTAGCAGACGATCCGAGTTGCAACTGCACCAGTGTGAAACTGCCATTGCATCACCAGCTTGCAGACACTGTTACAAAACTCAGGCAAGACGAGGCTCTGGGAGGTTCATAAATGTTTCAACATAACCTGAAGAGAGTTACGAGGAAGCTGGGTCTAAATCTGGAGATTTCTGGATTTGACTATGTACAGCTTGAAAGTCAGTCTTGTCAAGCCTGAGCGTAGCAAACCTTGTCAGCTTTTAGTTGATATGCACTGGAGGTTTTGTATTGAAGATCTTCGCTGTATTTTTAGGTTCATTCAGTTAGAATCAAAAGACAGCTTAGGGGAGACAAGACTGCATACACAGAGTACAAAAACAGTGAGGAAAAAAGAAAGAAAAGAAAAAGGAATAAAATACACTTGCACGAAGCCCCTGTGAGCACAAACTGCAAGCCATGGTTTGCTGAGTTTAAATCCAACTGTAGTTACTAGTTATCTGCTGTTCTGATAAATATTCATGTATCATATGTTCATATCTGACTGCAAGAAAAGAAAAAGGATTCAGAGAGCTTTGTCTGCCCTATGAGCTTTTTATCTGTGCTTTAGTAACCTTCTTCCATGTTAGTAAATAAGAATGTTTCTCTGCTCAGACTTTACACTTTTATTATCCTTGCAGATTCAGCAAACCTTTGTTCTAAAATGCTTTGTGCCCATTAGGGCTTTTGATTATAGATTACACCACCATTTGATTTTTTTTTTTTCCCTCTCTCATGGGCAACATATTCTTCTTTCATTGAGCAATATTCAGAAACTTGGAAATCTAACCTGTGTTTTAGTCTCAGGACAGGCACATTCTTATGGTAAAAACCTCCCCAATTGAACTTGGGATGCATTCAACTCTTGTATGGTTGATACTTGGCCAGGTTAATTATGCAATCACCCCAAGTAGAAGAGGACAGCAGGATACACGAGCATTTTTCAAAGACTTGTTTTCAGCTCAGAGACAGTTTTCTGGATTCAAATAAAGAAAATGGAGAATGTCTGTGATTTACAGCAAACTGGCACGCTGAAAATGCAAGGATTTAAAAGATCAACAAGGCCAAATTTGCAGTCATTGAGGGAATGATTACAGCATGTGGCTACACATCCAAGTTTAATCAAGCTACCTTGGGTACCAGCAGCAGAGGAGCTGTGGCAGCAGCAGTGGCTTCAGCCTGCTGGACACCCTGGGGGTCTTCTCAGGCAGCTGGCCAGAACCCAAACCCTTGCTGATGTGGCTCCACGGACCTTGGCACACCTGGGAGCTGAACTGAGACCAGCTTGGTGGGGTTTGCATGTCCTGCAGTCACTCTTGAGGCTGGTGAGAGCCACCCCAAACTGGGGACACGTGGGGACAACGGGGGTCTCGCCCTCGGCATCCCGTGCGTGCAGCGGTGCCATCCTGCCCTCCTGAGGCTTTGGAATCCAACACACATCCAGTCCTTCGGCTGGGATGGATGTCCTGAGGCTGAGAGCACCTCAGTGCAAACAGGGGACCAGCTCTCAGCGTTTAAACATCAGGAACCAGGGCCCAGAAAGTCAGACTGGCTCTAAAACCCAGGAGGTTCAAGAGGCAAGAATTGTGTTGGGCTTCATTGTCCGGCTCTAAGAGGGTTTGTGATTTTAGGCTTTTTCTTAGTAAACACAGGGGCTGGGAAAATACTTTTTATAAAGGAATACATGTTCAGATTAACAACCTTATTGCAGCCACTGGGGCTTTAGGGACAATAGCAAATATCACAAGATTTGTGCTAAGATTGCAGAAGTTGCCAATGCTTAAAAAAAAAAATAAAGCCCAATTTTGGCTTAAAATATGAGCCATTTATTAGCTAAATCCTACCCTGTCAAGCTTGCTGGTGATCCTGGATGCCTCTAAACAAACTAAAACACCTCAAAAAGACCTGATTTCTCAGGGGGTGTGTGCTCAGTTATAACAATTTAGGCTAAAACAATTAAGAAAAGAATGCAACGATCCTGATTTAACATTATCCAAAAGGCTTGAAAATTGTTGGAAATTATTTTTTTTTCTTCTGAACTCCAAGATGCCTTCAGAGATCCTGACAAGAAAAAAAAAAAAAAAAAAAAAAGAACCAAACAACCAAGAAACCCACAGTAGGAATGAGCAGCTTTAAATTTGTATTTTAACATTTCCCACGGCCCCTGTACATGCAGGCTCCATTCCTTCACCGTCTCTGCTGGTCAGAAGATAAAGCCATCCTTGTCATCTTCTACTAATACTAAGAAAGGCAGCAAGAAATGAAAAATCAAGTCCCTGTCATATTCCATCGAGCACGCTGGCTAGATACGGATGTCTCGCCCCCATTTACAATCTGAACCAAAAGATTTGGAGCCAAGAAAGCAGCTGGCACAATAAAAACAGTAAAAGCTCTAGCTGGCACCTCATGCTGACAATGACTAGCCAAATCTCCATGGGGAAAAATGCCAATATAGATTTCTGTGACAAAAACAACAAAATAGATTTTTGTCAATGTACATAGATTTGACAGGAAGTCAGACAAATCTATCAATAATGAGTGACATATATCTGCAATATTCCCAAACAAAATGGTACATTTGAAGACAAACTGAGAAAATAACTAATTGTGTTACGTGTGACACAGATTCATCTGGACTTTTTGATCACAACACTGTAATTCATTAATGCAGGTTAATTCCTAGTTTTCCAGATTTCCCCAAACTGACCAGATACACTGACATATTTCTAAGTGCTTTCTCAAACATCCTTTAGAACTCTAATATTTCAGAGAGGGACAAATTAGTTCTGAGGACCTTGCAGTTGAAAATTAAGCCTTTATGAGATGGAAGCCTGAATTTCCTACTCTGGAGCAAACTTTTTAACCATTATCTTTACTTCCACACTTGGAAATAAGATACAATATTAAGATGCTGGAAAGTTGTTATATAGCATTTTTCCTGAAAGATAGCATGTTGCACTATGCAAACAGAAGTATTGCCAGTACTCTTCTGTCACCAAATAAAACTTGCAAGGAATTACCATTTATTTCACTGCCAGATGCCTTCTGTGCTGCATCCACATGGAGACAATGAGAACCAAGTGTCCAAGCTTTTGGGAAGGCCTTAGTCCCATTAAAACATCAACTAAGGAGGGTAGGGAAATGATTAGTTAAGACATTCCACAGTTGAAAAACTGAATTTAACAATGTTTGTGTATTCCAAGCCTCTTATCACACATAGCACCTTAGTGAGTACATGGGGATGAATTATTTATCCAAGATCTCCAGGTACACAGAAGTTTTACCCAACCTTTAGGGCAGGTTCTGACAGAGCTGGAAAGATGCAATTGGGTTCAGAAGCCACAGGGAATTGCTTAAAGTGTGTGTCTAGCAAGACAGCCCTGCAAACAGATGGCAAGACCCAGATAGAAAATGCTTTTTAAGTGAAAAGTCAGAAACTCATGAAAAAAACCCAGTCTTACTCATAACAAATTCTATAGAGTCTTTAAAAACATCTAAAGTAGTTGTTATACATAAATGAAGGAGAGGAGCCAAAGTCAGCTTGACTTGGGAAGTGTATCCAACACAGAGCTCTGATTCACCAGGAGGTGTGCACTGCCCTCAATTGCAGCAGAAATTATAACAACAGGAAAACTGGGAGAGCCTCTAACTCCCATATATTTATTCCATTAGAACTCTGAAGATTTGGGAAGCCCCTTCTCATGGACAGTTCACTGACTGATGGAGAGGAGCACAGCACTTGCCATCTTTGTATCCCAGAAACTCCCAGGTCAGCAACTAAACCATGGACAGAGAACCTTGGAGCAGCTCCCTGAAATCTTCAGCTCTTCTGCAATAATTTATTAATACAGAACATTCCTTTTATACTCATGATATTCACAGTCCAAACCTATTTGGTAAATTTAAAGGGGGGACCATAAGTGATACAACCAGAATGTGATAGCACCATGCAGCAAGAATTTTGGGGAAAATTAACACCCAATGTCTGAGCCACTTCCAGCCAGTTCTAGGTTTTGATTCAGACAAGCAAAGGGCTTTTGAAGAGGTTTGCCCAATGGTCTGCATGGTGGATGGGAACAGTGATGGGTGCTGTGAGCAACGAGCCCCAGAGCAGCCCTGGATGGAGCCACAGCACCAGTGGTGCTCTGAGAGTGAACAGAGGCACAGCCAGATGCAGACTGTGATGGCATCCTCAAAATCTGCACAGAATCACTGCAAAAATAAACTCAGTTGAGACCATCCTTTGCTCTAGGAATGTTACATCCTTCATTTTTTTGCTTTCTTATTTTTAGTGACCTTATAAAAAAAAAAATTATGAACCTGTAGTTTTGAATCCATTCAGTTCTGTAAGGTAATTTCCTCTTCAAAATGAAAACCGGAAAAGTAGTAGGTAATGCTTTAATTTGTTATTAGGAGTAATTACTGTCTGGCCTCGAGGGGTTACTTGTACATTGGTTTTAACAAGAAACCCATTTAACATATATTTATCTTTGTAAATTGTCCTGAATGATCAGCAAATACCTAATCATCTGCAAAAAGCTGTTTAAAACATCCTCACCCTGATAACAGGAAATTATAACCTATGAGACCAAAGAAGCTGAAGTGGTGGTTTAAACCATGATAGACATTTGCAAGGAGGCAAGAAATGGGTGTTTTCATATGTTTGCTTTGAATCTTTTCCTTAGGACAGGAACACATCAGGACTGACCCACTGTGTTCCTCCCATGGCTGGGAAAGGCAAGAACCTGCATCTGATGAGTCCTGAAGTCCCTGAGGAGAGGAAAGGCAAGTTGCTGAACCACCCAGGCAAAGCACAAAGGGCTGGTCTGGATGTGGAGAGGAATTCAGGCCAGGTTTTGACCCTATTTGAGGCTCAAGAATGCTGCAGATGAGCCAAACACCAGAAGTGGAGAGAAAATTCCAGCACCTGAAGAGCGAAGGGACCTACTCAGATATTTCTGTACTTCAAACGAGTGCAAACTGTATTTCTTATTTATTGAAGGCCCTGTGACATGGTGAGAGATAAAAACAGACTAGAACTGGACCTCACAGCTTTGCTTTGATGCATGAAAACAGACGTGTGTGTCACATCATTCCTCTGCCCTGCTTTGTCTGCTCATGTGAGCAGACAGGGGATGGAAAAACACAATAATTTTCCTCTCTAGGGAGTGCATAGCTCAAGGGATTGGTAATAGGACACAAGCCTTTCAGCCCTAAATCAATTACTCAGAATTGACTCAGGTTGTTAGTGACTGAGTTGGTTTGTTTGGCTGCATAAAATACATAAAATATATTCCCTCTCCCAGTGCATGCTGGGTCTGGCTCAGTGCAGAGCAGAGAGGTGGGGGGACACCTTCCCACCTTTTCCTTCCTCCAGAGCCCAACAAAGCCAAGATCAAGAAATAAAATGTGGAAATGATCCTTACAGTTTTCATACAGCTAAGAATTCTCACAGTCTGGACAAAACACTCTCCAAAGTTTCTTTACAACATCTCCTAAGTTAAAACAAGCTCAGCCAAGGTCTGTGACTACAAAACCCTCAGACAAGAAGATTTAGGGGGCTGTGTCACCCTAAATTTCAGCAAATCTGCTTCCAGGGCTTTTTGTGAATTAGGAAACAGTGGGTTTTTGCTATAAAAAAAGTAAATATAATTTTACATGAGTACGACTTTCCCTTTCAAGAGGCTTAAGAGATTCCATAACTCCATAATAATTCATGTAAGCTTCATAACGAGCCAATAAATATCCAAGTGCAGGTAGTAGTCAAGCTTCACCTAACAATAATCACCACCTCCATGATGCTGGGCTGACCATGTATACAGAATAGGAGGATAAAAGGGCTGAATACTTGAAAGAAAAAATTCAAAATTCCCATGGGAGTTACCAACAAATACCAGGCATTTCTTTATACCGAATTTTTTTCTCCTTCCAGACCCAGAGAATGATCAGGAAGCACAAAGGCATGTGAAAATGTGTAAAACAAACACAGAAAGTTTTCAAAACTTTCATAAACCTCAGAAAAGTTTATGTTTGGTTGGAGGAATGCAGAAAAAAAGGAAATAAAGAAAAAAAAACCCCAGTTCTGGTTCTTGTTTTATCTAAAGTGGCTCAACTGTCCCTGATTAATCCGCAGGAGTTTGCTCTGTGTGGACACTTGGTAGCCAGGGTTTTTCATCACAAGAGTGGATGTTAACAAAAGAAAAATAACACAACAAAAAATAACAAAACATTAGAGAAAAAAACCAAACAAGACCCATCTAATTACAAAATAAACCCCCAAATGACAATTTTTTTATGCACTTAAGTCACAAAGAACTGAACACTGAGACCCTTGTGGATTTACTCCATGCTCAAGACCCCAAATTTTCCATAAGAATTGGATTATTCTGGAGTTTGGTGTGCAGTGGAGCAGTGTGAAGAGCAGCAGTGGTGTCTGCACAAGGCTCAGGGGGATTGAGGGAGTGGTGCTCCCTTGGCATGGGAGAACAGACACCTGAAAACCAGATCAGCCCCCGGGCCCAGAGCCTGTTTTATCACAGAATTATTGAATTCTGCCCACCAGAATGCAGACAGGAACCTGTTAAATATCTGCATTGCACACAAAACTGCATGAGGGACCATAAACAATATATATTTTTCAGTTGAACAGATAAAAAGATCTTTTTTTGTAGAAAGTCCAGACACTGTTTCCAATTTTTTAAATGGAGACATAGATGCACAGGCACATGCAGACAACAACAGCAGACTTTTTAGATAAAATATATTTAACACTTGTAAAATCTGTGTCTTGCTCCCTATGTTTTCCAGGGCAGGTCTGCACAACCAGGGCAATTCCAGGCCTAAATGAGCTCAGCAGCAAAGCAGAGAAAATTGGTTTTAGGGGAAAGTTGGTGTCTGGGACCCAAAATCAGGTGATAAAACCCAAGTATGGGGTGGCATCACAGGTAAATGGATCCAGGGGAGAGCTCCAGGTGGGGCTAGAGGTGAAAGGCTGGGTGAAAGATGTTGGGCAGCAGGGATGGTAAGGGAATTTATTAACAGGAATAACAAGAACTGGCCATGGTTTTAACAGCCTTTTCCACCCAACTCAAACTTTTCCAGAGCCTTTCAAAGTGCTGCTTTAAAGGCTCAGCAGTGGTGCAGGGGCCCACAAAACCCCTTTGGAGATTAACACAGCTGGTGAGTTTGCAGCACACCCAGGTTAACTCTTGTATACCTCGAGAAATCAAAGAGGAGCTTGCAGGAATAGAGGGGGATTAGAAATAGCAGGAATGTTAGTTTGGGAGAGCTGATAGATGGCCAGCATCTCTTCATTTCCATAGTCACAGATTATCTCCAGCTCTGAGGCAGGGACAGAGCAGGTTCTGAGAAGCCCAGAGCTCCAGGAGAGTTTGGACAATGCTCTCAGGTACAAGGTGGGTTTGTTGGGGTGTCTCTGTGGGGCCAGGAGCTGGAGTTGGATGATCCCTGTGGGTCCTGTCCAGCTCAGGGTAGTCCCTGATTCTCTGATTCCCTGCTGAGGGAACTCCCTGCCTCCCTCACTGTCTGACACTCACATTTCAGGGCTGTACCCTGTCCTGTGGCACAGGCAGTGCCACCCACCCCCTGAACCTGCTCTTGCCCCGCTGCATTCACGTGTGGCAATTATTTTAAAGGATTTCTGGTGAGGCTTGCTTTCACACCACGGGACTTGCTGAGCTGCAGGAATGACATTCCAAGCTTTTATTTATTTCTTTATTTGCCAGACCCTTAACGTTCTCCCTCTGTAGCTTTTTGGCACACGGATTTATGGCACTGTCTAAAAGTCTAATGCTTTTCTTTGAATATACTTGTGGACGTTTCTGATCTCACTTTAATTGGGCATGCTTTAGGCTCACATAAAATATTAACATCTTAGCCAATGAAAGTCAGTGCCCAAAGCTCAGATGGTTCTAAAATTAATATAACCTTGTTTCTTGCTCACAGAAGCCACAAAAGATCAATTCCAGAATAATTTTTTTCTAGTATCTGATAGCTCATTTTATCTGGGCAAAACATGCCTGTTTCATGACCTTCTGGACATACTGTGATGCACATCTATTGTTTGTGGAGTTGAAATAAGGACAGAGTGTAGCTTTTGATACAAAAATTATTCAGGGAGAGTTTGATTATTCCTTCAGCTGACTTACTCTTAGGTACACACATGTAATGATTTTTCCATCTCAGAAATCAACAAGTCTATTATTATTTTAGAAGTTAAATACTGGCGATGTAACTCTTGTTTATAAGTTTGGTTTCCCTCAGCAAGAGCACTAAACTGCAGCACTGTCTCTGAGTGCAGGAGAAAAGGCTGAGCAAGGTGGGGCTGTTCAGCCTGCAGAGGTGGCCCTGCTGAGAGGGGACCTCAGCCCTGGGTGTCCCTGGCTGCAGGGAGGGCTCAGAGCAGAGCCCAGGAAGTTTCTGAACCAGAGACCGATTCCAGAACTTCTTCCCTGTGCAGTGACCAAGCCCTGAACAGAGACCAGAGAGGATGTGGAGCCTCCCTCACTGGGGACATCCCAGAACCACCTGGATGCAATCCTGTGCCACTGCCCTGGGATGATCCTGCTGCAGCAGGGAGGTGGCACCAGATGAGCCCTCTGTGGTCCCTTCCAGCCTGACCCATCCTGGCATTCCCACTGCCCCACAACAAACCCCCACACAAGAGCAGGTTAAGGAACTCCCATTTAGAAACCTAGAGCTTCCTGACACTTTCTGATGAGTACAGGATTAAAATTCAGCAGGATGACCATGTGATGGCAGAGCTACAGCAGGAGCCCAGCCAGATCCCTGGGCAATGAGGACTGGCTCCAACTGGGATGGCTCCAACACAAGAACCAGAATGCCTGGAGTAGCCCATTGCAGCAAGGGACACTGGAGATGTCAAGGCTGTACAGAGTTGTGCAATTAATTTCTGCCTTAATTATACTTAAATCTGCCTTCACTGTTTTAATGCTTCTGCAAAGACAAAAAAATCAATGCATCATTTCTGAAGAGAAATACTGAAATACAATAAACTAGGTTCAATATTGTGGCCAGGCTGGACGGGGCTTGGAGCAACCCAGTCTCATGGGAGGTGTTGGGATGAGTCTTGAAAGCTCCTTCCAACTTAAATGATCCAAGACCCTGTGACTGGCTTTTACCAAAATCAGCCATGTTTTTTTTTTTTAAATTTCCAGCAGTACAGGGAGCAAAAAGCCACTTGTAGATAATGGTGGCATCCCCCATCACACACACATAACACACTCTGATTCAGAGAAGAATCCAACCACTTCCAGCACTCAGAGGTAGTTTTGCCACATGACAAATATCAATTCCTAGAGCAACCACCACTGAAGGCAGAGCTTGAAGAGGCTGGGAAATGTATTTCCCTGGATTTCAAGAGAGGTTGGGAATTGTGCTTCCCTGGATTTCAAAATCTTCAAAGCAAGGATCCACAATATACTAAAAACTATCTCCATTCCTGACAGCACCACCACGTGGGTCCCCTTTGCCAACTAAATAACAGAAATTAATTAACCTTTATATTTCCTTCAAATGCATTTCCTTATTTCTCCTCTTCTTTGACAGTTCTCTCTTTGAAAACAGAGAGAGCCAAGTTCAGAAAACAAAGTATTCTAAGTAAAATACTTTTCCTTTTTTGTTTGGGTTTTTGTTTGGGGTTTTTTGGGGCATGAGGTAGTGGGTAATTTCTTTGTGGGAAACAGGACTTTTCCTAAAAAGAAAGAGAAAGCAGTGGCTGGGGGAAAAAAATAATCTTTATCTGTAATAGGAATGAGAACTCAGTAATATTTTTATTGTTATTTTTAATTTCCTCCATCTGAATCCACTCTGGGAATAACATTCAAAACATGAGAACATTAATCATGTAAACTTCTGTTAAACTCCTGACACCTCTCTTGTCCTCCCATACCACAAAAACCCCTCAAAATAAACAAGAAATTAAGTTCTGACCCCTTGAGAGACCTCACAAAAACTCCTCTGGAGGTTTTGCCATTGCTATTCATTTTACACAGAAAGTTCTGGGATGCCTTTCTGATGGCTCCAGTGTGTAACCCTGAGACAGATAAGCTCAGAGCTGGGAAAGCGAGTCCAAGTGAGGAATTTATGGGAAAGCATGTGGAGCAGATGGTGGAGGAATGAGAGAGGAGAGGAGACACAGCTGAGAGAGAGCGAGTGTTGAGACTGTGTCAGATGGGAGAAGGAGGAAAATTATGCTGATCTAGAAGTGCGCAGTGGAACTCTTCACTCCGGAATTAGTAAATAACCAGGAAAATACATCCTTTTTCCTTCAGCTCTTCCAGGGTTTCCATCTGCACCAGGTACCTGCAGGTATCACTGAAACCCACAGTGAAACCCACAGTGCACCCTGGACAGGAGAAAAGCACCATTTTTGGCCTTTAAGTGATCCTGGAACCTTCCCACCCAGTGCCGCCAAAAGTCACATTTCGGGGCAGATTCAATCCAGTTCTCCCTGACTGGGACCTTTAACTCAGTTCTCCACCCACTGCTTACCATGGATAGTGAACTCCCACCAGGATGGTTTGAAAGTCCGTTCTCAAAGAAATTTTCATTCCTTGTTTTTATGGCAGAAAAAAAGTAGCAGATCCTATAAAACAGCTTCAAAATGCATTTGTAATTACAGTAATTTTTAATGGTGGTTAGTGAAACATTAGTTTCCCTCACTTCTCAGTAAAACTGTTGCGTTTAAAAAGTTATTCTCTTTTGAATAGTTCTGAAATCATTACCTTTGGTTTGCAAGTTTGGGTATTAGGCATAGATTTTGTTTTCAGCACATGCAGCACAACCTGAACTGAGAATGAAAACACATAATCTTTGAAAAGAGAAGAAATAAAAAGAAATGAAAGATTCTGATTACACGGCTTTTAGAAATCATGCCTGCTTGTCTGTTTTGTATTCTGAGTTCATCTATAAACCTGATTTCACTGGAAGAAATTCCCTTTCTACATCTGAGACTGCATAGGAGGCCACTCTGTGCAGCTGAAGAGAAGCCTTTACCCTTTAACCCCAAACACACAAACACCCCCCAAGCCAGTTTCCCCCATGGGCAGCAATCCTTGAGTTCCCCACCAACGAGGACACCCCAAAAGCACAGCCAGGGAGCTCCAGCACCAAGTTCCACTCCCACACTTTCCACCCCCCAGCCTGGTGCCAAGCAGAGGGCAAGGAAGAGCCAAAGTCTTGCTGCCAGCAACAAAACGTTCCCAAGGGCCAGAGTGTTGGGGAGGATGAAGTAGGGAAACCTTATAAATGTGACTGCTTGGGAAAAGATTCTGAAAATATAAAACCTGTAAGTGAAATAGAAATGAAAGCTGGCTTTGAGATATAAGATACCAAGCTGTGAGTTACTGTACAACCAAAACCAATGGGCTGGCCAGCTGAAGGAGAATCCCTCTGCATTGAAAAATGGCTTTAGCAGAGAAGAGGATGCTTCAGCAAACAGAAAAGTCTAAGGCTCAGAGAAACCCTGCCAGCGTGGCAGGGAAGAAAAAAGTAGTTTTAGAAAGTAGTTTTTAGGAGTTAAAATGTAACACGGTATGGTAATGTAGTAGTTTTGATAGGCTGGATGTAAATTCTATAAGGATTTCTGTCTTCTATTGATTGGATATTGTACTATTACCATATTCAGTATAGGAAGATATAGAATATCATGGAACCAGACCTCTCTCTCTCTCTAAATCTCTCTCCCTCTCTCTACCTTGCTCTCCCTCTCTTTGGGCCATGCTCTGAGCTGTGGCAGCTTAAGCAGAGCTCCTGCACCCACGACCCTTGCAAATAAACTGCACATTTCAGGAGCTGCCTTGAACTGCAGAGATCACCCCGAACCGCTGGTCCCGAACGCTTTGTATTTCCTACACCAGAGCCAGATTTCCAGGCGCTATTCCAGGCCATGCCATCGGCCCCAGCACATCCTGGCAGGACCCAAAGGCGTCCCAACACATCCTGGCAGGACCCAAAGGCGTCCCAGCACATCCTGGCAGGACCCAAAGGCGTCCCAGCACATCCTGGCAGGACCCAAATGTGTCCCAGCCCATCCTGGCAGGACCCAAAGGAGCCCCAGCACATCCTGGCAGGACCCAAAGGCGTCCCAGCCCATCCTGGCAGGACCCAAAGGCGTCCCAGCACATCCTGGCAGGACCCAAATGTGTCCCAGCCCATCCTGGCAGGACCCAAAGGAGCCCCAGCACATCCTGGCAGGACCCAAAGGCGTCCCAGCCCATCCTGGCAGGACCCAAAGGCGTCCCAGCACATCCTGGCAGGACCCAAATGCATCCCAGCACATCCTGGCAGGACCCAAAGGCGTCCCAGCACATCCTGGCAGGACCCAAAGGTGTCCCAGCCGTCGGTGACGCCGCAGTCTCCGATGTTCCGCGCAGGACCCAAGTGACAGAAGCTGTCCCCTGGTGCTGGGAGCCAGCCGGGCACTGCCAGGGACAGGCTGTCACAGCACCGGGCACAGCAGAAAACAAACCCCCCCAGGCTGAGATCTCGGGCACAAAGCAGGGCTGGAGAGCTCATCTGGGCAACTCAGGGAGCTCTGAGAGCAGCAGAACCAACCACGCTGCTCTCAGAAATGGTCACAGCCTGAGGAAGATGTTTTCTCTCTGATGCCACCCGTGAATTTGTGTCACCGTGGGGCTGCTGTGGGCTTTATAACCAGGTTTTTCATGGTGAGAGGGGCTTGAGGGCACAGAGCTTTAGCTTTACAAGAGTGATTTTAGACACCAAAATATTTGCTTTGAATCTGGTGCTGATTACCACGAGTATCTTGGGCTTTCCTCAGAACTCCTTCCAGCCAGGTGAAAACAAGCAGCCTTCCTGCTATCACTTCCCTACACCTCTAGCTAGAATAAAAACACAAAAAAAGATGCTAAAATTAAAAGTATGCTCTTTACACCGGTGACACTGTAGCTGCTAAACCCCTTCAATTCCCAGGACTGTCCGAATCAGAGGGATTCCAACCAAAAAGAAGTGATGAGTTCAAGCAGCACAGCTTGATCCCAGTGTGAGGGTTAGTGCTGACCACATATTTATACCCCATGCAGGCAGAGATTCCGGGATGGAATCATACACAAAGGGCAGACACCACGTCATGCAGGACACCCGCCAGTTATTCCTCATGATACAACACCATTTTCTGGGAATATCAGGGAGTACACCAGTGACTACCAGTATTGCAATTGCCATTTACCCTCCAGTCCCAATAAAATAAAATAGAGTGTCTAAAAAGGACAAGTCAGTGACAAATCAAAAAAGCTGATACAAACAGCAGTCTGTTTTTAAATGATATTTTTAAACTTCTGAGGTCTGAGCTCAACAACATCGAACAGAAATTTCTATTTTCTGAAAGCAACATTCCTCTTGCTTTCTGCCCTGCCATTGAAGCACTTCAATTTCAGAGCCCAGACAAGAGGCAGAAAATTATTTAAAAAAAAAAAAAAAATTAGGATCAGTATGGAATAAGCAACCAAACACACCCCCCTTCAAAATGCTTTATAATTAGTAAAGAAAATTTCCTCATGAATAAAAAAATTCATTGCCATTTTGGACACAGTTTTCTCACTCCTTTGTTTTCAGGCAACCCAGTTTGCCCATTCCTTATACAATTTCAGTTTCAGCCTCAGCAAAGCTGTCTCCTTGCCCAGATGTGGCCACATCTGGGGCTGTGCCAGCCCACTCACATGCATGGTCTGAGAGGGGGATGAGAAATGGTGGAGGGGTGGTGAGGGATAAAGGGAGTTTTTCTTTTGACTGTGAGATAAAGTCAAGATTTAAAGTGTTTTTCTACAACAAAAGCAACTCTGACACCTGTATAAAGTATCAATTCACTCTGAAGAGTAAGAACTACTCATCAGACATGGACTAGAAGACAAAGACCTTTGCCTTCTTCCAAAAGAAAGATCCTGGGGTCTAGGATGCAGCCATGCTGACAATGCAGCACTGAAGATGGGGATCATCCCCTAAAGGAGGATGTCAACACCAAACCAAATGGAATAACCAGAGTTTGCCATAGAGAAACTAGATTTAAAATAAACACAAGGCTATGTACTAGAGAGTAAAAGGCTGGAACAACAGGGAGTAGGTTTAGCTCTCTTAAGATGGATTTTAAGAAATCAAGAAAATGGATAAGAACAGGTGGTTGAAATGATAACTCCAGAAGTTCTTTCATGCCTATTCACAAATCTGTGAAATGTTCCAAGAATTTTCACACAGTGATAGGACAAGGGGCAATGGCTTTAAAATGACAGAGGGCAGGGTTAGAGTAGGGATAGGGAAAAATTCTTCCCTGTGAGGATACTGAGGTTCCCAGAGCAGCTGTGGCTGCCCCTGGATCCCTGGAATGGTCCAAGGCCAGGTTGGACAGTGGGGCTGGGAGCACCCTGGGATAGTGGAAGGTGTCCCTGCCCGTGGCAGGGGGTGGAACAGGATGGATTTTAAGGGTCCTTCCCACCCTGGCCATTCTGTGGTTCAGTATTTCCAAGACATGTTCAATACTAATCCAAAGAAAAGTTTTGGTTGTGTTGCTCCCTCCTTCTGTTCCTTTCTGCTTCCATGAGCTGCTTTTTCCTCATTATCTCATGTTTTACCTCAGCACTGCTGGGGAAGGGTCATCAACTTACTTATTTACATGGTACAGTATCCATCTATAGGGACACCTATAAATAATTAAAATAGCAATAGCCATAATGGCTTTTTAGGAGCACAAATGAAGACACACTCAGTTTAAAAGACCATGCACTCTGTATATGAACAGAGCACCCAGTTTTAAGGATTGGACTCCTTCAGATCTGCAGGAATGCTCTTAAAAGGAAAATGAGAAAAAGAGCATGAGGGATTTCAAGGAGAACAGTGAGGCTGAGAGGCAAACGATTGCAAACCCTACAGATAGACAGTTAGAAGATAAAATGGGACAAAACCCAGAAAATGAAAGAAAATCACTCTCCCATTTGTCCCTACTATTTTCACAAATTAATAACAATGTTATCTGAAACTACTTGTATTTCAGTTCATATGATCTCCTTCTCAAAAGAGGGCAAATATTTCTATTTACATGGTGGATTTAAGAGAGTGCTGCTAAACTACTTCACTGTTTTTGTTGTTATTTAATCAGCTTACAACACAGCTACTTGTGTAGTTATATATTTGTTCATCAAGTCTGTCAGGTTTTTACAGGCCAATTCCTTCAGCCGGAAATGAAATCAGTGGTGTGACTGGTGCATTTTTAATGACATCTCTGGCTGTAAAGGATGAACAGGCCAAGTGAGCCAAAAGTCAGACAGACATTTTTGAAGCTATTTCTTTCGAAAGCAGCATGGATCACATACCTCACCCTTTACAAACGGAGAGATTTTAATACTTTATTTCCCAGAGGAGTTTTATGACCCCAGGGATAACAAATTTAGCTGTCTAATTATTAACATGCTTAAGTCTAGGAATAGATGATTTTTCTAATATCCCAATTGTTATCCTCATCAACACATCAGGGCTAAGATTTAACACACTTGGTGTGGCAAAGCTCTGCTTAAAAGCACTGACTGAGGTCGCTGAAGCACTTCAGAGCAGTCATAACACAGTACAGTAACAGCAATAATCATACTCTTATTTTAATTGTATCCATCTGAGTTCTAGTCCAACACAGAACAGTCTGCATTAGCAGTGCTGAGCTGCTTTGAGCTATTAATGTCATATTCCACCATAGGGTATTTCAGGGGCTTGTAACTTTCTTCTAAATGTACCGGATTGTTAAAATTCATTGTTACATGTTTATCTGCAAGTAAATAATAAAGGGACTGAGAGTTCTTAAAAAACAATTTTAGCCATTACCGAGATAGCCTGGTTGATATTTAACAGATCCTGTTATAATCCTTCCTGTGTCAGGAATTATAGCTAATGTTAAATAAGAAAGCAGAGTTTCACAGGCTCCCAAGTACGCTGCCTTTAACAGTCCCCACATGTCTCAGCAAGATGAGTAATTGTCCATCAGCCTATGGTTCATTAGGGATCAGAAATCAATTGAGTGGGAGGGTTCAGCATAGCAGGTTACCCAAACCTTGGCTGTGCTGGATTCCTGATGAATAGAGTAGTTGGGAAAGGGAAACTTTAATCTGATGGCTCCAAGGTAGTTAGGCTACTGACAGCCATGCAGTGCAGGGCTAATTGGGCTGGCAAGGAACAGAGGTAGAGGACAAGGTCCAAGCAGAGAATCAAATGCTCCTTTGGAGCTCCAGGGCCGGCAGAAAGCTTGTCTGGGAGGATGACCTACTGTATAAATGAAAGGCTCACAAAAATTAACCAAGTAGAGAAATGCTCCTTAGACGAAAAACATGTTTTATAGCTGTGGTTAAAAGTGTGCTGCTGCAAATAGCGGGTCTGTGTGTCACAGGCCAGTTTCAGCCTGGATTTTATCACCTATTAAAATTAAAATTATTTTGGCTGAATCTGCTCTCTCCATGGATGCTGCTTCCTCTCACACTCTCTCTCCACAGCTCTGCTGTTTTGGCAAGGTAACGAATTATCAAACCGATACAATTTGTCCCCTTTTCCAGGATTCACAGCTCCTTCCCATTACCTCCCTAAAAGCAGGATTTTGCTGTAGTCACCCAAACACAGGGAATGTGAGAAGAGTTCAGCATCCATTTCACTGCTCTGTTCTGTACAAAAGGAATCATGAAACAAGCAAGTATTATAAAAAGACAACGATTAAGAAATATATTTGGGGAGAGCAGTGATCTTCAGCAACAGATGAGCTCTCTTCCTGGTGCCGAAAATATTTTGATTTATACTCTTTCAGCAGAATGAATAGGGTGAACTAAAGTGTCTACATCTGCTCAAGACTGCATGGCTTTAATCACTGCTGGCCTTAGTGGTCTGCATATGCTTGCAGAAATTCTTACAATGAGATGAATAAATACATGAAAGCATTTGCCCGCATGACGGCACAAAGCAGAGGTTCTGAATAATGATGGATGAACCTCAAAGGAGATCATAGGTTCCATTTAGCTGAGTGCTGGCACATTAGGGTAAGAGCCCTAACTACATCAACCACTTAAGCCTGCAGAAGTGGGCTGCAAACTGATGCAGGAGCTACAGCTCTGCTGCTCCTGCCTGAGGTCTGGGTGAGAATAACGGGGCAGCAACTTTTCTCTTGCTGTCACAAGGCCAGCAACATCAGGAATCTGAGAACTACCTCCCAGCAAAAAAAACCCAGAAAGTCCTTAGGGAGAGTGCAAGAAGCTCAGGTCAGTTGTTGTTGTACGGAGCTACAAGGCATTTACAAGATCAGGCATTTCCAGTGCAGCTCCTACTGCGTGCTTGAGGAGAGCTTTGGGGAACGTGGTTTCCCTCACTCTGGAGCAAGGAGCCTGTTTTCCTCATGCTATCACCATAAAACTCTGATTTCCTGCCGTGGAATAAGGGGAAGGGGCAAGTACAGCCAAATGAGGGTACTGAGCCCCTGGCACAGGGTGCCCAGAGCAGCTCTGGCTGCCCCTGGATCCCTGGCACTGCCCAAGGCCAGGCTGGACACTGGGGCTGGGAGCAGCCTGGGACAGTGGGAGGTGTCCCTGCCATGGCAGGGAGTGGGATGGGATGAGCTTCAAGGTCTCTTTCAACCCAAACCATTTTATGATTCTGAGATAAAACTCATGGAAGTCTACCAGAACTTTTTCCAGTGAAGATAAAGATCTTCCAAAGCTGTTTCTGTGGAGCTCCCAGATGAGCACAGAAGCAGCGATTTGTAACTCTCTCGAAAGGAAATTTAATGAGTGGAATTTACCATTTTGAGGTTGCAAGTCCCCTGCTTCCATGTGGGACACAGCCAGGGACTTGCTGATGATTGCTCCATCTCTTTGAACTAATACTCCAAGCATGCAGCATCTTCCTTTTGCACATACTTCACTTTCTATGAAAAATATTATGTGATTTACTCATAGGAAAGGTCCTACTACATCCTGATTTGCAGGACTAAGTGCAGAGCTTGCATCCAAGAGTCCTGGAATATTTACAAAGCCTCCCTATGATTTCAGCAAGCTCTGGATCTGGCTGTACATGGGCTGTATCTTTATTACCCCAGCACATACAAGAGTAGGTAGACTTTTAAGACCTTGTGTAGACAGCTGTGATGACAAAAAATGAGTCACATACAGTGTCCTTTAAGTAATTACTCAGATTTTCCTTTTGTCATTCTTAAGAAGAAAAAAAATATAAATATTAAAGCACTAGAAGTAGTACCATTAATTTAGTTTTTGTCATCTAAAAAGAAGAATTTTCTGGTTTCTGTAAGTTTTCTTTGAAGAGACTCTTGGTAAAGAAATGAATACAAGAGGCTGGAATGCTCATTTCAGCACAGCCCAAATCTAGAGCTAGACAAAGACATTCCTGGTATTTAACTTTCTTTTTTTTTTTTTTTTTTTTTTTTTTTAAAGTTGTTGTTTTGAAACTTCCATTTTTACGTGAAGCTACATGACATCCTGAGTCAAAGCAATAAATGCAGCACATTTTCTGGGTCACAACACTCCCATCCCCTTCAAGAAATCATGCCAAATAGCTGTGTCTGTATTCACTCAAAATAATACTTCCTCTAAAAATGCATGACATCTTATATGATTTACATCATGTTATGTTGTGGATTAGGTTAATGACTTCTTGTGCTTCTGTGAACCATTCAAAGTACCACGGCCCAGATTATTATTTTATATAAAATATAAATAGAGTATATTGCTGAAGAGGTGGGTTATTTAACACATGTATTTCCACACGGGTCTAGAAAGAGGGGTGGGGACCAATGTGTAATGAGCTCCTTCTTCCTGTGTAAAAACAAATGTATTCTACTGCTTTTCAGAGCTAACTGGGCTATTTATAGATGAGAATTAAATGTTTTTTCTAGCTTTGTTCTGGGGGTTTTATTTGGAATGTGTGTGTGAGTACTGAAGTGCTTCATTTCAAGCACAATGGCAATTGTAAGAGTAACAGTGAAGAGAATTTTTTGGTCATCTGTTGCAGCCCTCTTTGGATGAAATCCAGGATAGGGAAAACATTTGCTTAACTAAAACACTGGTGAGCAACCAGATCACAGCAGTGCCAAAGGCATCCTCGTGATAACTTAATTTGAACAAATTGCTATTATTTTATTTCATGCATGAAACAATTTGAAACATATAAATACCTCTTCTACATGATAAGATGCATTTAGTTAATATTAGACTTCAAACCAGAAAAAAGTTTTGGAGTCATGAAATCACCCATGGGTGGCACACAGGCAGTATCTCGATAATCAGGTGGATTCTGAAGGTAAAATGGGTATGAGAATTCATAGAAAAGTAATATAAAAGAGGCACAGACATTACAGAGAGAAGGTTTAGATGAGATTTTAGGAAGAAATTCTTCCCTGGGAGGGTGGGCAGGCCCTGGCACAGGGTGCCCAGAGAAGCTGTGGCTGCCCCTGGATCCCTGGTAGTGCCCAAGGCTGGGTTGGACAGGGCTTGGAGCAGCCTGGGATGGTGGGAGGTGTCCCTGCCCATGGCAGGGGGTAGAATGGGATGAGCTTTAGATCCCTTCCAATCCAAACCATTATAGTATTCTATGATAAATCATAATTTTTTGGAAGAGATCTGCTGTGCTCCTACACCTTGAAATCTGAATTCTCAGTTTCTCTCAACATTCTCACCTTGAAAACTGCCTAACAGGCACCAACGGGGAATAAAGAAGGGAAATCAGGATAATCAGACCTTATCACTTCTCAAAAAGAAAGGCTGCAAATAGAGCAGCACTGGAAACACTGGAGAAAAGCTGGATGAAGTTGTGCCAAAGTGTGAATGAGGCAAAGAGACACCAAATCCCAACCCAGCAGTGTCTAATAAAACAAGTGAGCACCACTGAGACAAGAGGCACCGAGCTGCAGCCTAAGGCAAGCAGGTGCTTTACACACACAGTGCACATCAGAGCTGTGGAGGTCACGGGAAGACAAGAGTTTTAAATGGGGTTCATCACCAGGGTATCTGTCCCATGACCAGCAGTGGAGTAAACACAACACCATGGCATGGCCACAGCCCTGTCACCTCTGATTCACTGCCAGGGTCCCCCAGGGTGTGCCAAGGGGAGTCTCTCTCTTCCCAGCCTGTTCTTATACTTTTCCATAACAAGCTACACTTGTCCGCTGTTGGAGACATGCTACTGGATCAGCTTTGGGCTGATCTTTGTGGAGTCACACCTTATACAGAAGTGAAGCAATACATTCGCTCATAAATGTAATATAATAATAAAACTGACATATTTTCCTGGCTTTCTTGAGAAAAAAATAGAAATACTGGGGGGAAAAGAGCTGTTTCTGACCAAAAAAACCCCATTCTTTTATGTACAACATCTCCTGCTTCCGTGGAGCTCCTGTGAGACAGGACACAAACTGTAACAGATTATTGTCCTCACATTAGGTAGAGGATGCTAATCTTTGGAAGTTTTAAACACTGTTCTAATGTTTTTCTGGGCCCTTTTGTTGCAATTTGTAATTTGCCACAGGATGAATCCACAGAGGAAAGAGGGACAGTCCAGCCCCTGATCACTCAAAACAACGACGGGGTGATTTCTCCAAGATATCCTTCAGAAAAACAAAACTTACTGGGATCAATCCAGAGGTAATTCGGTGAAATTTAATGGCCTGTGGTATACAGGAGGTCAGACTGGATGATCTAATCACTCCCTTTGGCTTTAAACTTTATGAATCATGCTTGAGGTGGAACTGGTAATGGGAGTCATCTAATGGGAGTGGACATTGAAGCAACAGCCCTGGTGCTTAGGGGAGCAGAGAAAGCTCACAACATTTGGCCTGAGGAAGGAGAAACCAATTTAAAAAACCTCCCATAAGAGGAAAAAACTGCCAAAAAGTATTAAAGGGAGAGGTGTAGGCCTTGGTGTTTGGCATGAGAATGCAGAGGCCTGAGTCAGCCTAAGCAAGGAGAGAGATTAACATGGCCAAAGTCATGCCTGACCTCAAGTCTTATGGGCAAGAGGAATTTTTCCTGCTCTGAGCATCCCTTTACCCCCTTCATCCCTGCATGAACCCGCTGGCTCCAGCCACCACAGTCCCCTTGCTGAAGGATTTGGGATTTGCCATGTGGAAGTTGGAGCTCCCGGCTCTCCCGTGTCACTGGGCTTCCTCCCCCATCACTTCTGCCTTTGGGAAGCTTTATGGCACACAGGGCTTTTGCTTTTCAGTCCTCTGGTCCCCTCCATGCCACTCACACAGAGCCCATCTTTTTTTCTCCTCATAAAAGAGGTTCAAAGCACCATTTGGGATGTTATTTTCCGAGCCCAAGAGTCGCAGACTCGCATTCAATCTGGAGGTCTTCCAATCAAACGATGAAAAGGAACATTCATATTAAACCAAAAGAAAATATGAATTACAGCATTGGCTTCCTCATACAACCACCCATGACACAGTGAAAACTGCAGTATGGGCTTGAAAGGGGAAGAAAACGTGCAGCTATTTAATACAAAAAACCTTGTAGCTCGTGGGGAGCTTTGTGTTCGCCGAGAGTTAACACGAGAACAACAACGGCACAATTTGCTGCTCTGCATTTTTTAAGTTTTTCCCTCTAAGAACTGTACATTATTTATAGAAATAGCCTGATTTACATGCAGCTCCTTCAGAGCTGCCGGACGGCACATCCAGCGCTGCTACATGGCAACTTATCTGCTGGAACTATCTGTTTGAATAGCAAAATGAGTATCACTCTGATCAAATATACAAGTCCCTCTGCATGAAAATCAATCCTCTGCACAAGACATATTTTGAAGATTTAAGTGGGGTCCAAGTACTGCTTAGTCCTTGTGCAGGCACAAGAGTGAATACCACCCACAGGGAAAAATATGCCATGGAAAAATTCATAAATAACTTCCAATAACAAAGACATTTGAAAATGTCATGATCTTCTTCACATATTTCATAGACAGAAAATGTAGTATAAATTCAAGGAAAACATTAATAATTACAAGTTATTTGCTCAGGCCTAACGAGCAGCAGCAGCCTAAAAAGTACTGGCAGATGTCTAGGCAAAATAAAGATAAACACAGTGGGGTTCAAACTACTTTTTAAAATTCTAGACTCAGATTTACAGGCTTTTTGGACCCTGTGACTTTATGCTGTTTGTTTACAAGTTTAAAAATTTTAAGAGAGAAAAAAAAAAAATTGTTTGCTCTGCAAATGTGAGCCTTACATCTTTCTTTGCAGTTTGCCTGTTTATCCAGATCAAAATATAATGTTTGAGACATTTTCCTTCTGTTGAACATACCACTGTCAGAAGAATTTTGCCCACAGTTTATAGTTATGGTATGGAAAGTGTGCTTTGTACCAGAGATAAAAAGTTAGACTGCTTTTATTGATAGAGTGGCTGTGAAACAGGTTTTTTTTTTATTAAAAAAAAAAAAAATATATTAAATATCTGCAAGGCTCTGACCTCCAGAACCAATTGTTGATTGCTTATAGTGTAGGAGATTGTTCAGCTATGGAGATATGGTTCATGAATTAGGAGGATGTGACTAAATATAAGTGGTTTTATTTAACAGATCATTATGCTATGCCTTTTTATTTAATGTACTAACCCAAAAAGTCCATAACCAGCTCAGCTTCTGCTATTCAGACATTTAAATCATCACAGAAGGAAAATATCATATATCAAAACAACAAAACACTGCTATCCTCAGAACCACCACGTTTACTAAATCCACATTGTTATCTAATGAATACTACAAAGAAATACTTTTCCATCTCCCCATTTAACAGAAGCCTCAAAAAGCTGGGGTTTTTGGATTTTGAATTTTCTGATTTCACACCTTTTTTTTTTCTTTGAACTTGGACTATTTTCCAGCTAATTCTTGGAAAGCCAGCATGCTGAATACACTTCACATCCCATCTTTTATTTGCAAAGCAGCCCTCTGAAGGGAATTATGAATTTTTCTTTTTTTTTTAGATTAGTGGAATCTCTTGCAATTTTTTTTTCTTAAAAGTGCAGTTTTTAAGGAAAGGTTTGTCATAATCAAATCGGAAACACTGTCCAGAAAGTAGCAGGGTGTGACACCACATACCGATGACACATCAGGGTAATGATGAATATTATAACCTATAAAGTATCATATTTTGTTTGTTGCAAACAGAAACTTGCCAAAGACAGCATGTTCTAGCTAGAGCTGTGAAAAAAAATCACTAATCTTTGTTTCCAAAGATCTGCATGAAGCCATGGCAATTTTTATGAATATTTGCAAATCAAAACCAGATTAAAGTTTCAAAAATCTAATTTTTTTTTTTTTAGTACAATGAGAGATTAAATGTTCTGCAAACAGATCAAAAATTCAATGAGGTTTAAGAAATACTTTCCCCTCCCCAGCAAGTCATCTTTAGATTGAAAATAATTTTCTTAGATGATTTGCCTTTCTTTTCTATTAATCCCTTTTTAAGAAGGAAATACTTCCTGTTTTCATTCTGAAAAAAAAATAACAGCAAGGCAAGCTGTATTCCAAATGTTTAACTTTTCATGAAACAGGTGAAAAGTTATTACATGCTGGTGAGATTTTTTAAATAGGATCTTTATTCCTTGCTTAAGGGGGGCAGAGAGAGAGAGAAAGAGAGAAGAGATGAATGGCAGTGACATCTGAAAATATACAACTCCTTTATATTAAGAGAGTTTGGTCATATAAACCTTCTGTCTTGTTGCTCTGAGACCCTTTAATAATGTTTGATACCACTAAAGTTTATTGTTTTTATTCATGAAAGAAAAGAAAAATAAGAATTTTAAATAATAGGCTGATCATAAACCTGAGCTCAATGAGTGATGGAGGAGTATTTTCCTCTGGGGAATTACAGTAGTTGGAAGGGTTTGTTTGAATGTAACCCCGAGTTAAAAAAAGAAAAGATAGAAAAAAAAAAAAAAGGATTAATGCTTCAGCAGGTTGAAGGAGAAAATTATTTTCTACATTAGTCTTGCTATGAGCCATCCTGAGCATGAGGTGCTACTGTAATAAGTCAAACTACTACAAGTGAAATAATGTCCTTACACGTAGTTTCGGGCTATTTTATAGCAAAATATAGTGATCTTTTTAATTAGAAGCTGTATAAGAAAAAACAAAGCTCACAATTCTGGAGTCAAGACCTGATTTACACTTTGCTTCCACAGAAGAGATTTCATTTTTTTTTCGTTTAAATTTCAGTAGAAGAAATTATTTTCAATTATTTTTATTAAACAAGTTATAAATGTTTGAAAGGCAAACAAATCATCCATGCAATAGGAGAACAAACTATTTTGTCTCATTTTTTTGCATGCAACTTTTAAAAGGCCTCCAAATTAGGATACTGCTTCATTAAGCTTTTGACATTTGTCCAGTTAAAACTATTGACTCATACTTTCATTTCTTCCCCCTCAAATTACTACAGTGCCACAGCTGATCTAACTATATTTTCCATTTCTTATAAATAGCCACAAGAAAAGTATTAATTATCCTTGTACGATTTAATGCACCAACTGCCTTAACCTTTCAGGTTTCCTTAAACGCCAGCGTAACAAGGCATATCCATGGCAGCAAATGTGATTTATGACAGGAATCTTTAATTTCTGTTTTTAAATATGTTACCCACCGATCTGCATACATTTAAATTCGCCTGCAACACTTTTCTCTGTCTCGAGGCTGTTGTTTAATATTCAAGGATGATTTTTGTCCACATACATTTTGGTCTATGTCACCTCAGATTAAATTATTACTGTTTGCAGCCTTTTTGGAGCAGGCCTCAGGCCCTTATTTACAAGAATCAATGAAACAGTAATGAAAATCCATTTTTCATACTATCAGCTCTGGCCTGCTTTTATTTAGTTAGCTGTGTCTAAGCAAGCAATTCATTTTGTGCAAATGTCACGTTGATAAAACAGGACGAGCCAGCAAAGGGTTAATCATGAAATAAAGCCTCTGCTTTCGCCAGCACCCCCCCACAGCAAAGCACATCTGTAATGGCAAAATTAAAAAAATATTTTCTTAATGTATGCAAAGTAATGTATATTGACACATAAGCAAGCCTTTTCATGATGAATATTGAAATATATATGCAAAGCACAGGAAATGTGTAACATGTTATAGATCTTTCAGTGTACATTTAGAGGAAATGAGCCATTTATATTCCACAATTTAGTGAATACCTACTGTTTATTGGTACAGAGCACATAGGAGTATATTTGTCTTAGTAATTTATTTAGGTAAATATATTTATTCTTCTAGGGGTTCTTGTGCTTTTTCTGGTTCTATAGTACTAGACATAAATATTTAACAATGCATTGTCTCAAATGTTATTCATGTAATTTATCAGGGGAAACAGTGGAGCTGTAATAACTTTTAAGGCTGCACCTTCACTTAAACCTGAGATTGATTTAAAATGTGGGAAACTGGGATGTTTCTCCCTAAGCAGTGAGGACAGGGATACTTTCCCTGAAGGAGCAGGGAGTGAGGCACGGAGCTTGGCTGCCAGNAGTGTAAGGCACCTCTATATGGAAAAACTCAAGGAAAACAGGACTTTCTCCCCAAATCACAGTGCAACTATATAGAGAGAAACTGAGTACAAGTTAGGTTAAGTGTAGAGGTTGGATCTCAGCGCTGGCACGGAAAACAGATACTCTGGGTTACTGTAAAATTTGGCTTGGGCCAAGGAAAAAAGGCACAAGAACAATGCTGAGGTTAAAGAAATAAAAACTGCATTTAATTTGGAGTGTATTAATAGCAGTACCCTGTAGGATCACATACATCAGATAAAAAGTAATTATTTTATATAATCACTATCAGTAAACAGATACCCACACAGGTTTCTGCCCTTCAGGAAGGAGAGAAGAAAAGCAAAAATTTTCTTTTTGAAGGACAGCTGTTCATATATGCATGGTGAACATCACCATAATTTCTCAATCAAGTACTGTGGGAATTCAGAACAGCATCCAAAGCTATAAATTAGAGAGAAACTGCAGCCTGCAAGTTGTGAAACACTTCCTAAGCCAATGTGGCTTTGGGTATCCCAACAGCAGGACATGAAACCTGCTCCATAAAAAATCCAGAGTTGATGCAAAGCAACTCTCTCACCTTGCAGACCAAAGATCCAAGTTCATGTACCATTTCCTGAATACAGTAACCATGACAAACACCCTTTGCTTGGTTGGTTGGGTTTATAATGCCAAATAGTATTGATTTTCACATGGTTAAAACTCACTCCTACATCCCCATCTCTCTCTGTCTTTCCTGGAAGTACATGCTGAAAGAGGAAAATAATTGCAGTCTTTTCCCAATAAAGTATAGGAAAACTAGGTGAAAGTCCTGAAATTTTCATTATAGCGCAGGCTATAAAGTTGAACTTCATAAAAAAGATATATGAGGGCACTAATAATACAAAAAAAGTTGTCACAAGATCAATATCATATTACAGAGGTGGTTTTACTTGTTTTTACCAGGTCAACATTATTTTTGGGTATCACATGCTTGGTACATTGATCAAAATGTATATATTCGAATCTGACCCAGTATTTTCTTTTCCTGTTGCTTTCTTTCTGGTTAGACATCTACTTTATTTCTTGTGTTGTGCCATGTGCTTTGCTTGGCACTGACAAATTAATTTCCATTCTTTAAATTCCAAAATTTCCAGCTGTGTAAATTTGACACCACAATTGCAAAGAACGCCTGCTTTATTTTTTTGTTTCTCGTTTTTCCCCTTTTGTACTTTTTTAGAAGATGTCAGACAAATCCTCTGCTATGGTACTCGATGCTTTCAGTTAATAATAACCACCACCTCCCTCAGATTATTACAAGGAATAAATGACAGCATTACAGCAAACGTGTTCAGCATTTATCACAGTACATGACAGAACACGACCCTCGGAGCACAAATGGGGTGATTACATTTCTGCTATTGTGGTTATTTCCCGAGAAAGAGTCTTCTTGGCTCTACCAGAGCACATTAAGGCACTCTCTGGCCAAAATTACTGACTGCCTGATGGGTCAGGCACTCCTGGAAGGCCCTGGATGCCGTTTGCAGAGCTGCTGACCTATTTACTCCCATCCAAGTAAGTCTCTCTCTGAAGGAACCCTTAGGGTTTACAGTGTCAACAGCCCTGTGCTGTTTGTTTTTCTGCTCAGCCCACTACTTCTTCAACAGAAGCACAAGAAGATCAAGAGGAGACTTGGCTAATTCACATCAAATTTTGTCACACAGAATAAAAATAGATGGGGATTGTAGGGACGTTGGCGGGCTCGCTACGTCCACTGGAAGGTGCGGTTCGTGCGCATCAGGGAGTGCCCACAGCGCCATCCCGGCCATTCCATTCCCTTCCCTCCAACCCAAATCTCACCATTCCAATGCTGTCGACACAAAATGCAGAAAAATATTATCAATGATGGGTTTTCTGCAGCTTTAAAGAATTGGAGATGAACAGAAAGTTCACCAGTTGACAGCTACCTTTAGATGCACAAAGCTGTTTTATTTAGGTATTTCTAATCATATAGAAAAAACAGAAGGAAAATGGGAAGGACAAGAAGCTTTCTCATCTTATCCTGAAATCCTGAGCTCTGAAGAAACACCCTCTACCCCAAGCTGAACACAGTTTCTTGAATACATGATCTGATAACAGATTCAGATTGGCTGAATACTCCATTTAATTCAGACAACTCCAGAAGAGAATATTCCATAACAACTTCAAACTTGCTAAATCTATTTCTTTTCAAGAACGTAATTTAACAGCAAACAACATACCAGTAAGTGCCTTCAGACTGAATATTTCCAGTTTTTAACAAACACATTTTTACTGGTTGAATCCAAGAGAAATTTGGAGCAAGCTAGCATCATAGTTTGGGGTTGTTTGCTATTATTTATTTTATTTTCACAGTATATGTTCAAGTTAGAGTTAGATCACTACCTCTTTTCTGTAGATCTTTAAGGATGAGATTAGAATTAAAGTTTATTCCCTTCCAACCTTTGTTTATACTTTATCCACCTCGTATTTTACAAATGGTGTTGGGAGCTTCATATGCATTAATATTTGCAGCAATAATATTTTTATATATACACCCGACTATGCAGTAGGAAGAACCACTGCCTGTCAAACCAAGGGAATGAAAACCTTGCTATGAGCACAAGTGCCACCTCCCTGCTGTGAGCTGGGAACCAAAAGAGGTCAAACAACCCATTATGGTCAAACAAAATATTCCTGAGAACCAATTTCCCAGTAATAAACAGGCAAAACGTTGAAAACAGAAAAAAACGGAACTAAAACCAGCATAACACAAATATGCAATGAAAGCAAACCACATGCCAGTCATGTAATTTAGAGAGAGTCACAAAGAGTGTTAATACCAAAATTCTTTGAAATTTATGAATATTGAAGAGAAAGGAACAGATGGATGAGCTGGTAGGGATAACTTGTGCTCAAGAGTCCAGTGAATTCACAAGTGGACTCTCAGTGTCCCTGTAGACAAAGGGATCACCACCAACACAAATCCAAGGAAAATGAAAACTCCAGGAGTTTTGGACTGTTCCTTCATCAGCTGCTGATCAGAGTGAATATCAGCACTGTTGTGATCAGTGCTGTTGCAAATACAACCAACAGAATTTCATTTACCCTTCAGCCCAACACCCACATTTTGGCCTTACTTACAATGGTTGGAAGTCCTTGTGTGCTCCCTTCTTCCTGTACAGCCCCAAAATTTATGCCTTCTGCAAGTATTTCCCCTCAGCCTCCACTCCTTAACATTTTTTTTTTTTCTGGCATATTTAGTCCATTTTATGGTTTACCAAACTTTAGTAACTTTTGATGCCCCAACAGCCAAACATGCCATATGACTATGATAAAACTCAACATAAAGCCTGTGCATAGTTATTCTATCTCATGAATTATCCCCCTATTTTTGTTGGTCTTTTTCTCTATAGGGTACTTTATCCAGGGGGAAACCAAGGGATTTGAATCCACACTCCCACTGTCAACAGAGAAAAGAGAAGTCCAGACCTTTCAGGCACTTAAATGTCCTTTGATGCTTCCTAATTCTACTGATCTGGTGTTGCTCTACAAACTTGCTCAGAAGCTTCTTCAACTCCTCCCTCTTAAAAGACCCTTCTGAGCATTGCAAGGGAATAATATCCTGTCTTTTACATCACCAGCAGCAAAGTGTGACATCAAATACAAAAACCATCGCTAAAAAAATCATTCATGGTTACTAAAAGACAAGTAAATAAAAATCCACAACCACTATGGAAAAGTGTCATTTGGAAGTTGAAAAAAAAGTAGTTTTGCTGGATAAACTATTCTGTGAATATTAAATGTTTCAAATTTAAAAATATTCACATTCAGAGAAAACTGGATGATGTGCGTACACTTTGTTTACTTTGTCATGTGGATGATATAGGTACTAAATGCAAAAGTTTCTTAAAAGTCTGGGTACAGAGCAGTTCTCTAGTCCTGCAGAAACCAGTTTTCCAGGAGGGTCTAGGTACTGTACTTCAGCACAGCTCCTTTTTATCCCTTTTCACTGCAAGGCAAGCCCTAAAAAGAGAAGTTACAGAGGCTGCACAAGCTCTTTGCCTGAGCTGCACAGATGTCCAGTCTCACCTCCCCACTATGGAAAGGGTGAAGGCTCCTTAGTCTAATGAGCATTAAAATCTCAGGGGTGTTTTCTGTCTGTGCACTTCAAGGGCTCACTCCCACTTTAATCCTGGTGCCTTTTTAGTTCCTCCTGCGAAGCAGAGGCCAAAGGATTGAGTTTTGTGCACACGAGTGTGAGCTCTGAGAGCAGAGGTGGAAGAGAGGGGGAGGAGCCATCACCAGAGACACCCAGAGCCCAGTGCAGGGACAACTGGTTATGCACCAGTTAAACCCTCTGTGCCCTATTTAAGGATAAATACCCTGTGAATGATAGCAGAGGTGTGAACTGGGGTGGGCTCCATTCCTGGGCTCCATTCCTGCAGCTCCCATTGGTTTTAATGACTTGTAGTGGTTTGGTTCAGATCATCTCTTACTTGCTTATTTTACCTCTGTGACATAAGAATTAGGAGAAAACAAAACAGGCTCAAACTTAAAACGTGTCAAACCACAACATGACTTAACATCAACAATTATCCTCTTGCAGCAAGAGCAGCAAGCACCTTTAAATACCCATTATGCTCAAAATTTGTTTTCAACTTGTTTTGTTAATTTAAAATCTATCTGATATATTTATCCTAGAATCAGATCTCTGGGCAAGAGCCTGTTGTACAAAATGGATACACAGAGCTTGTGTTTAAAAAAAAAAAAGTGACTTCATCCTTGCTTTTATGGGCCCAGTTGATTCAAAGGAATAGCCCCTGGAAATAGTAACTGCTGTGATATGCTTATGGCTCCATTTACAGACTTTCTTATAGGTTCATAAATGGAGACTAGGAGGAGGAGGGAAAGGAATAAAATTTAATAACTGAATAAAAATGTAAATAAAGATTTGCCTAAAATTACTTGTCCAAGAAATAATTCTCCCTCCCCCTTAAGCTAATACTTTGATAAGCTCTGAACAGTGATCCTGATTTGGAGCGTGACCTTTGAAAATGCTCTCCAGCTTGATTAAAGATGTATTAAATTTGTTTAAATAAACCTCGTTGTAATGGCACATCATTTGTAAGAAGCTATTAGGGGGCTGGAAACTGTGCTGCTGTATTTGCATGAAAATGTGCCCTGCTCGAATTGAGGATCTCTCCTGAATTAACCGCAAAGGAAAAGCGACACTTTCATAATTTTTTTTGACAAAAGAGAAAAAAAAAAAAAAAAAGCCCCACAACTTACAAAACTTCATGCTAAGCTCTATGAGAAAGGAGGTAACTGCATATTAAAACAGGGCTATGAACACAACACACACTTCCCCAAACCACTCTCCTCTGGTTTTTGTCTTAGATTTTTTTGAGTTGAATTCCTTTCTTTTTGCCTGCTTTCCTTTTTATTTTTTTTCTCCCTGAAAAATGTCATTGAGAAGGAACAAAAAAAAAACCCAAAACAATAAGAAAATGCTTTCCAGTGTGGCTATTCAGCTGATTGAGAGAAAACCCATCCTATGCTAAGAGCAGAAAGAAAGAGTAATACAAAAACTTAAGAGAGTGCTTGACATTGATAATAACTTTCTCCTTTCAGTGGGGTTTCAGGCAGGCAGATTTTGCAGCCGTTGAGAAAAGGGAAAATGTAACCCTGGATATCACAGAATTTATGTGATTAGGCAGAAAGGTGGATAAATAGATAGATAGATCCCATTCCTGCTTGAAGCATATAGATTGCCAAATGTACTTTAATTTCTTCCAATAGCTCCCAACTGAGTGAGTAACTGCTACGCTAATGAAAAAGTCTCTCTCCCTTAAATCAAATTTTAAATTAAAACCTTTACCATTTCCCAGCTAAAGCCAGGACTCTAGGATATGTATGTGTACTCGGGGGCTTGGAGTCTTTCTTTGTGCTCCCTGTTCCTCACCACCTATTTCACATGTCAGCCTCTACAGCCATCCTGCTGCTTGTGTCCTTTGTCACACTTCCAATAAATGGGGCCACGAGGGTTCACCTGCACATGGTGCTCAAAGTGCCAGCAGTGCTCAGGATCCTCTGCCCACCCCAAACCCACCCTGCAGAGCACAGGGACCTGCAACGGGAGACGTTACAGACTTTAATTTTCCTACTTCTTGTTTAATCTCGCAGACCTTATTCTCAAGCTCTCCTCCAAAACCACAAAGGAACAAACGTGCAGAGTCACGAGAGTGTCAGTAAATCACGAGAGTCAGCAGCACTGCCTGATGCAAGAGGCCACTGCTATGGGCAGTTTGCAGAGCAGGGAATGCCTGCCCTTTGATTATAGAAAACATTCAAAGAATGAGATTTTGAGGATTAATATTTTTCTTTGCGGCCATTCCTCCCTTTCTTTTCCCCAGCTGATTGTAAAAGCTACAAACAACAAAAACCTGAGCTTTGCAAAATCAGTATAATATAAAATATATATAATAATCTACCAGCAGATCACTCACTGGGGCTGAACATCAAGCACATGCACCCACAGGTGACAACAACTTTGTTCTGGGTGCGAGATGAGCTGGGACAAATTAATCTGGATTCTGTTCTACAGGAACTTGTGCACTTGGCAAGAATCATTTAGGGTTTGAATAAAAGGTTTAACAAGTGAATATCAAACCAGAACTAGAGAAAGATGGCAGATTAGAAACAAAACCTGCTAACCCAGAGTGCAGAACAGTCAGATGGTGTGGTTACTCTGAAAGGAAAGACAACATCAACAAAGAAAGAGGCAAGAAATTCTCCTTTACTGAACAGGACTAAAACAATGCATCCATAAATATCACACTTTGTAGCCAATTTTGGTACTGAAAATATCATGTGGTAGCTGCATTTCCCAGGCCAGTTCCAGACCGTGGGTTATTTTTCCTTCTACCAACTTTCCTAAAACAAAATAAGAAGTATCACCTGTGTTATACTTGGGTCTACACTTCTGCCACATTCCTGTGTACTTACTTTCTGCTGCACTGAGCTGTCATGACCTTATAAATCTGTCTGCACATGGGGTGGTGCCAACCACCCATCTCTGGACTCTTCAAACCTCTGTTAAACACAACTCTGGTGCTCATGGGTGGATCCTCACAAAGAGGAAAGGACCAAAGTGATCTTGCAAGTAGCAAAGGCCAGCTCTTTAATTCCTTTGCATGGTAAATCCATGCACATTTTTCCACTTTTTCATCTCACTCACCTTATGGGATGCACTGGTTAATGACTGGCTAAGAATTAGCAAGAGCAAGTCACACTCTTTTCACTGAAACCACACCCAGTGTGTTGAGCTATCTCCACTCCAGTGTAGCCAGGAATATGAGTCAGGAGAGCAAACCCAGCTCTCCAGATTGTGAATAATCTCTTTTCTCACTGAGCATGAGAACAAAACACACGGGTGGGTGTTCCAGGAGGTGAGACTCAAATCCTGCCCCTGCCCAAAGGGTTTCCAGAGGCACAGGCAGCCTCCCACTACTGTGAGTCCCCTCGATGCACAGTGACCCAAGCTCAGCCAGACCCTTTGTCATTCTTTTCCTGACCTGGATGGCTCCTGAGAAAGGGCAGGGAGATGGAAAACATCCTCAGGAAGGAGGAAAATTTAGAGATCCACAGAGCAGAACCTTCAGGCATCGCAGTTGTTAATTCACATCCCTGGAGCCAGCAAAAACCCCGATGAGTCATCTTTTATTTTGGGGACTGGCCATCCCATCTCAATGGGAGCATGGAGATCCATAAAAACCTGGCCTGCTTGGCAGCAGTGAGCTGCAGCCTCAGAGGAACCCAGTTTTCTGAACGTCTGTGCCATCTTCCCACGTTAAACAACCTCTGACATGTTCTCTCGTTTCTTTTTGGTTTTAATTTGCCATTCTAAATTGAGATACTAGAGCAGGTGGAAGCAACCCAGCTCCGGGCTAATTGGTTCATCATGCACGTTAGGATAATGTTCATTCTGGATTTCGATTAGGTCAGTGTGGAGACTGCCTTGGTCAGAGTCTGTAATGATCTGCTTATTAACTCTGGTGCAGGGTCCTTCACTGTTCTCATGCTATTAGAGATTGCAGCTGTCTTCAGCCCTGTGAACCATGGAGTTTTATTGGACTGTCTAATGTCCTGTGCTGGACTAAGTGCTCCCTTTCTGTCCTGGCTGGCGCCAGGGTTTTGTTTGGTCCTTTCCCGTACCTCCAGCCACGCATAAATTGTGTGTGCTGTGCTGCTGGGGTTCATCCCAGTTCCACCAGTAGTCATTAAATGCTGGGCACCATTAGGAAGGGTGTTTTCTTCACTGAACAGATGATCTATTTAAATTTTCCTTCAAATTCTGCTATGCCCACCTTCTAGTTTTAATTTTTTTAATTTAGGCTCAAAAAACTCTTTTTAGGGCCTGACCAAATCAAAAAAAAACCTAGTCTAGTGGTTTATTGAAGATAAAAAGATTATTTGTGACAAGGGGCAACAATTATTTGTGTTGCAACAACAGGTATCCTGCTTTTGGAATATTTTAGCAAACCTGCTTCATTTTTGACAGGAGGCTTTCCACGTCTGAGAACACTATTAGCACTTTCAGTATTTCCCCATCTAAAGTGTTTCCAGAAAAGAAGACATTTTCTTGCTTAACTGACTCAGATTCTTCTTAATGCTCTCATTACAATCAGATTTGATTACTGTGATACATTTTTTCTGCTCATCTTCCTCTTGTTAGTGTTAGTTCCTTTCAGTGGTTCAGTAAAACTTCTGCTGCTGCCTAAAACTGCTGACAACCACAGCCCTGATTTCTAGGACAGGCATTGTTCTCTGCACTGTTCCCCTGTTTGCTGATATGAAAACCCTTGGTTTCAAGGGTTTGATTTTTAAGAATGAAACTCTTTACTGGGAACATGGGCAGGATCTTCTGAGATGGGTGGGAATGTGCCAGAGATGGTGGCCAACTCCAGGGGGTGTGAGAAGGGCACGAGAAGGTGATGGAGGGGTGTTCAATGAGTGGGGAAGCAACTCTTGATGGGGGGTGCAACACTTCTCTGTGTGGGGAAGGAGTAAAAAGGAGCTTCAGTAAGTGGACCAGCTGAAAGAAGTTGTAATTTCAGTAAGAAAAATGGTTTTGTTAAGTAATTCCCAAAAGAGCAGAGTTCTAAGCTGGGTATTGGCCCTAAGGGTTGGCAGAATTTCAATTCAAGATGTCTTGATCTTTGACATACCCTTTTCTCACTATTTCTATGTCCCTCAGTTCCCTTCTTATTTTCATTCTGGGAGGTGTTGATACCCCTGAAGTTTTCAACAGAGGCATCAAAGGCATTTTGATCAGACAAGTGAAGTGATCAGCAGTGCTCTGATTCTGCTCCACCTGATGGCTGTGGTCAAACTCACAGCAAATTTATGCAGAATGAAATGAGACACATATGAATGAACAAGCATGAAAAATACCTCCCCCTAAGTGCTCCAAGTAAAGATTTCATTTTCACAGAGATCCACGTCCTAAATTAAACTCAGCTCATTAAATTTTAGCACAGAATCCTGGATATCAAACTGCCCAAGCCAGAAGCTCTCTGACCTGTTTAACCCTGACAAGCCTTTGCTCAGCTCCCAATTTATACACAAATTTATATTTTTAATATTGATTTATTTGTGAAGTTCATCTGTCCATAAAACTCTCTGAGTTTCACTACAAATTTTGGTTACTACCATTCTCACCGATGTTTTCAGAGGAGCATCCGACCACTCCAACAGCATTTGTGAGCATACTGGGCTTTCAGTTTTTGTTAATGGGAAGGTTTGTTTTGGGGTTTTTTCTGTTTTGAGGGTTTTGGGGTTTTTCTCAAGAGGCAACAGCTCAGTTACTGTTTTAGTGATGTTGCCACAAAAGTCATCGCTAACATCCTTCACTGAACATAAACAGGAGGCAAAATGGCCAAACTGATACTGCCAGAACTAAAGTAAACAAAACTGGACAGGTATTATCGGAATCCTTGGATAAATGACCACCTCCATCTTAATTTTAGCCTGGTTTTGTTGTTAAAAGGAATTTTGGCTTCTCCTCTCAGCACCTCCCTCCCCAAGCAATCCAGATGTGCCCAGACTCAACACTGTCTCACGGACTGTGGGCTCATCTCATTTCTTTTTAAGAAAAACCTCTCCCTCAGCCTTCTTGCATTTATCCAAGGAAGGAGGTGCCTTGATGAAGAATTGGGTCCAGTTTTTTTGGACCTATGGATTGCCTGAAATTTTATTTCCTCGTGCATCCAGAGGCAGCGATTCCTCATTTGAAAAACCTGCCATACTGAGGACAGCCACCTCACTCATAGTTAAGGAACAAATTAAAAAGCATCCCAAGAGCACTTGCCCTACTGAACTCCTCCTTGTCCAGCTTATATGGCATTTAATTAAATAATGCTCCATTGCACACCATGAAAAAATTATCAGGAGGACCTTCTTGCAATAAATATCTCTTTCTAAAAAGGATAATATGTGGTCCCTGACCAACATAAAATCCTTCAGTGTATTCCTCTGGTATTGCTATTCACTGCTTGGTTTATCTGAATCCATCCAGTACCTCCAGGATTCCTAAAGCACCCACTGCAGTGGCATCAAAGGATCCATAATTTGCAAAATAAACTTTGAATGCAATAAAACTATATGAATCATGTCATCTGCAACGAATGGGCCAGGGATCTGCATTCCAGAGCTACTAAAAATTTACCTACTTCACACCTCACTTCTTTTTTGGTCATTTATTTTTACTTGCATTTGTCTGAGGTTTCATGACTTCATTTTCTCCACAAGTTTCTGCTCCATCACACCGTGCATGGAAGGGGAAAAACACCACCATGAAGTTTTTTCATATTTTTAGATCATCTGGGAAGGGTGAGGAGAAAATTAAGCAAAATCACAAGAAGTGATTTATCCAGAAGCTTCAAGTTTGAATCAGAGGTTTCAAGCCCAAGAGAGAGATTTTCATAAAGTTCCGGGTATAAAACAATCCAAATAAATAAAAACTCCTAAATGTGCATGGTTTTAGAGTTAAAGGGAAAAGAGCAAGGAGTCACAGATTATTAAATACCTGTAAATTCTGATTAAAAGGTACCAGAAAAGTGCTCCTTTGCAGAGGAAAAGGGTGGGGAACAACACGCATCATAAAATACCGATGATAATTCCTTAACCAATTTTCCTAACACCTGTAAAATTCTCCAATAGCTTATCTTGTTCTCAGGCTTAAAAAAAATAAAAAAGTTTAAATGTAAGCTTTACTGATAGTTATCACAAATTTCCATGGGATAATCACAGCATAAAGCACTGTGCAAATGCACTGTAATTGTAAATTGGCAGTAATAACGTAATGCCAGCACTGGTTAATTATGGGCTGTATTTGATCCGTATGTAACACTCCACTTGCTTCACTTTGAGTCTGTGATAGCCCAGACTGATCCTAGATGGGAAAGATTTCTATTCCAGACACAATAAATCATAATGAGGGATGTTGGGCCTTATTCTTGCAAAGCTTACAACAGGTCAAGTCAAGTATTTCAACATTACATAAAGTTAGAAATTGAGGAATAGGTCTTGGGGGAGGTGCATGAGGGTGGTTTTGTGCATTAGAGATGGACTTCCCTCGGCTGATGCTATGATTGCTTCAGAGAAAAACACTTTCAAATCTTTTTGTGTGTCTATTTTACTTGAGGAAGCCAGAAGAGAGCTCTGAACTGTGTCACTTACAGACCCACTCGAGTACAACAGGACATAACAGCACAGAATCCTGTAGGTCGTAAAAGCCCTTTGAGATGGTGATGTGTGACAGGACTGAGTATAAATGAAAAATCTTGCTCCCCTGCCAAGAATTTTGCAGAGTAAACTCTGTGCAACGAGTAAAACTACATTTCTAAGCAGCAGCAGACATTGAACTTTAAAAAAATAAAAAAGTACCCCTCAAGCATTCAGTATGAATTATATGAATAAGAAGCTCAGATGCCTTCCTTCTTTCCTTGCAAGACAAGGTACCATCATCCACAATTTCGTTTCCTCAGATTTGCTGGAAGGGCTTTACCAACTTTACCAGCAGTTTTTGGGAGCAAGAAGAGCTAAGAAATCCTGCTGTGGCGTCCCTCCAGACTAGAAAAGCACTTCCCTCTCCCCACTGTCACAGACAGGGAAACACAGGCAGGAGACCAGGCTGCTCCTGCCCCGTCCAACCTCGGACACTTCAGGGATCCAGGGGCAGCCACAGCTTCTCTGGGAGATCTGTGCCAGGGCCTCACCACCTCACAGGGCACCATCTCTTCCTGGTAGCCAGTCTAAACCTCATCTAAGCCATCCCCCCTTGTCCTGTTGCTCCATGTCCTTATAAATATCCTCTCTCCATCTTTCTTGTCAGCTCCCTTCAGGTCCTGCAAGGCCTCAGCTGGGTTACCCTAATCTCTCCTCCAAGCTGGATAATCCCAATTCTCCCTGCCTCTACCACTGAGGAATCAGAGAGGGTCAGAACCAGCCACGGCAGTGCCACAGTTCAGAGCTGTGTCTGCCATGAGCTGCCCGGGCTGGTGTGAGGCAGGGTGGCACTGGCTGTGAGGGCAGAAGCACCACCACATTCCTTCCTCCCTGTGGCACCAAGGTGAGGGCAATGGAGGCTCCCAGACAGGAAGACAAGGCAATTAACAAAGTGACAAAAGACATTTCCAGCTGTTTGATGCAGAGTGCAATGACACCTGTGCAGTGGGAGCTGCCACATGATGTTTTACATCATGTCACCATGATGTCACAAAACATACTGCAGCCCTTGAGATGATGGGCTACATCCTCACACACCAGCCCACAAAGCATGGCAACAGCCAGAGCTCATCTTGAATTAGTGTAACTGTTGGCAAAAAACAAAACAAAAGTGGAGAAAGGATCCCATTAGTCATGGCCATATTATGGCTATCAAGAAAAATTACTTAAAGTGATCTGTGACACCTGAGTAGTGACTTCAAGAGGAGTTACAGGTTAGCAGTCAAGTTGTGGCAGGCTCCCAGGAGCCCCCTGGCAGGAATGTTGTCTTTTTGAAGAGTCACAACTTCCAAGGTGTAACACAGCAAATAAGACACAGGTGTCCTCCAAGAACCACTAAAATGCAAGTGATACTGAGCCCACCTCACTGCCAGACAGCTGGAGCTCTACCAAGAATGCTGCTGTCATTCCCAGAAGTGCTCTCGTTGGAAGAGAATACCTCCAGGAATGTATATTAAAGGACTGGAAATGTTAATTTGCTGGCACAATTTCCTTCAAGAAATCTCCTGCCAGTGGGGAAGTAAAAAATATGACAAAATCGTAGAAATGTGTACCTTAGTTTTCACCTAAACTCAAAATATGCTTTGAGTTTTGTTTTAATGTTTTATCTTCTGGACCAAAAGTAGCATTTCAGGTTACTCTAAGCTGTCATTTATGCCAGCTACCCTGTGCACAAGAAAGTGTTTCATGTGGCCATTGCCTTCCTCAGCGTGTGTTTGAGAAGCTGGTAAAACAAAATGCAACTGGTCTAAAAAATGAACACACTACACTTTTTTCTCCTTTCCTCCCCATGCTGAAATAGCCAAGGCTAATAATAATCTGGTTTCATTTGCCAACTGTATATCCTTAGGCTGACCATATGATTCCGTGATTGCAAAACAGATTTAAAAACAAATATATATATGTATTTTAGTTGATCGAGTTATGAAAAACCAAGAAGTTACTTAACATCTGCAGCCCAAATTTAATAACTTAAGGTACACGACGTGTCTGGGGAGAACACAGCTCCCTGACTTGCCTGAACCCTGCTGCCAAAAGCTGGAGCAGAGTTTGCCATGGGAGGATTGACAGCAGCCCTGAGTGAGGGGGATTTCCTCGCAGTCCTGGCGCAGCAAAGAGGTGGCCAGTGACCCACAGTGCTGTGGTTTGGGGACTGAAAATACACATTTGGGCTAATCCTGACCCTCATTTGTCAACTCTGAGAGCAAAACAGATGTTCATGCACTTTTGGAAGGGAGGTTGGGAAATACTGCTTTGCTTTGGGGAGACAATTCCGTCCAAAACAGCCCAAATGAAGTCACATCTCTGAGTTACAGGTGATCTGCAGATAGGGAATGGGATGATGAGCTGCACTGGCAAGCCAAGGGCATCCCACACAGCATTCATCACAGCCAGCACCCAAGCAAAGCCTCAGGAAAGCAAAAATAAACCCAAAATCTCTTCCAGAAGTGCATGCTTCAAAACCTCCCCTTTACATTTTCCCCCCACAGTTTTGCTAACACTCAATAAAGCCAACAAACAGTGTCACTCTCAACACCGAGCTCAGTCTGCACCATCCCCTGCTTTCTCCCTGCTGTGATGCACAAGATTCTGGGTTTGGGTGCAATCCTCCCTCTTTGCTTTGTTATTTTGGGATTTTTTCCATCAGCTGGTGTGTGATGATCACTAATGAGCACAAAAGGCCAACTTCTCCAGTCTGCTTTTCCTGGAAAGTGGATTATTGTTCTGGCCTTCCAAAACCCACAAGTATAAAAAGGTGAATCTTTTCATTTCAGGTACTAAAGACTCCAGATCTTGCAAAGCTGAGTAACAAATGCAGCTGACAAAACTAGCAGTGGCTCTTTTGAGGTGAAAAATGGATTTCACAATTAAGAATCAATTAGATGCAACCCCACACTTCGATAAAGCAAAAATCCTTTATTTTCTAATAATTATTCATTGAGCACCTCCTGCATTGACCACACACTTAGTGCTGTCCACTCTGCTTAATCATCTATTCAAAGGAATTTTCTCTCCCTGATAAGGAGTCAGGGTGGGTTTTAATAGCAAAATTCCTGGGTCTGCAGAGTTTGCTGTCTGACTATTGAACTCATGGTCATTTGGTAACAGTAAAATCAAGGTTACAAATCCCAGGATGCACAGATTATAAATAGCTACAGAATCACAGGGATGGTTTGGGTGGGAGGGGACCCTCAAGACAATCCCATCCCACCCCTGCCATGGGCAGGGACACCTTCCACCATCCCAGGCTGCTCCAAACCCCACTGTCCAGCCTGGTCTTGGACACTTCCAGGGATCCAGGGGCAGCCACAGCTGCTCTGGGCACCCTGTGCCAGGGCCTGCCCACCCTCACAGGGAAGAATTTCCTGATATTAAGTATTGGTCGACAGAGTCTTTTCTACCACATTTAACACGTAATCAAAACCATTTTAGTTCAGGCATGACAGAGAGAAAAATGAGAAAAATGCTTCTGCTTGTAGTGCTGGATCAGCTGCAGCCAGGGGCTGTCCAGGACCCAGCAGATTTCATCACTCCCCTTTGCTTGGGATGCTTGTTTGGGTTCTTTGAAAACGAAAAAAGGAAATGGAAAGGGAAATAAAAGCTTTCCCATGCTGTCTTGGAGGCAGAGAAAGAGAACTGAAGTTGAACTGGTGCATGTGGGAGGGCTCCTGTGCTCGATGGCAGGGCTGCTCTGCTGAGCAGAACCCCAAAATGGCTTGGGGGGGAAGTGACCTTAAAGCCCATCTCATTCCAACCCCCCTGCCACGGGCAGGGACACCTCCCTCTATCCCAGGCTGTTCTGAGTTCCAGCCAGCCCAGCCCTGGACACTTCCAGAAGAGTTAAAAGCAATTCCTGGGCCAGACTCATGTCATGCCTGTGCATCTCAAACACACAAACAGGCATCACCAGAGGCCACATATCTGATCCTTACAGAAGCAGAGGTTTATACAATGCTCCAGAATATCTGCTGGATATAAATATAAATAAGCACTGCTGATACAATTGCACTGTGGGACCATTTTGAGATGAGTAGGGTTATAATGCATCTGCAAAATCAATTTTTCTATCTTGATTTAAAAGTCGAGCCCAAAGCAATTTTTGTTACTTTGAAATTTTTATTTTGCTTTATTAACTCCCCCCAACAGTTGAAAAAGCCCTTGGAATACACTTATTTAAACGTGCCTTTTGTGTTTGTCTCTGCAAAAGAAAAGTTAGTGCTGAATGTTGCCCTTGCCTGTGAACTGCACTTCTGGGGAGAAACTTCAGTCCCTTCCATTTGAGAAATGAAATTTGTTAAGTGCCTGGGCCACAAAGCAGCAATAAGACTGTTGGCAATTTGAAAGACCAAATTAAAAAGAAAAAAAAAAAAAAATAAAAAGCAAACAGCTGAGACACCGAGTCTAAAAATTATCTATGACACATGCATAGCAAAATGTTTTTACAAATTCTCCAAAGGATTTTTAATTATTACAGATTGTATTAATTAGGTAATTATGCAATACATTGTTTTGGAACCATTCCCATCTATTATGCATGCAATATTATGTATACATGTTTTTTTAAGAACTGTCCTGCTTTGCAAACCTCAGCTCCAGCCTGATCCTCAGAGAGGCTACAGAGGTGCAATAAAGCCCAATTTTTGCCACAGTGGACACCTTCTTGGAAGCAGAATAACAAGTGTCCTACAGGAAAAGCAGCACAGAATTTTTTTTAAAAAAAAAGCTACAAAATATTATCTTTAATGAGCATCTGAGGATTAATGACCATCTGGGAAGGGCTGATGGCTCCAAGTGCAGCTCAGGGCCATTAGCTCCAACTGCTCGTTAAAAGGTGCTTAAGGGGGTTTCTGTGCAACACTACACAGGTAAGAAGAGCTCCTGGGCAGTAAAACATTCATCTAGCTGTTTCAAGCCACAATATGGATTTACTGCCACATTTTGGACCAGAATTCCCACAAAAACATACACAGGGCATAAAAGGAGAATTTGGCAACACCTTCCCCCCCACTTCTCTCTTCTTCCACTTTGTGATCTCCCATTTGAATCAACAATCATTGATTGGTTTGGGCTGGAAAGGACCCTGAAGTCCATCCCACCCCTGCCATGGACAGGGACACCTCCCACTATCCCACGGTGCTCCAAACCCCATCAACCCAGCCTTAGACATGTGCAGGGATCCAGGGGCAGCCACAGCTCCTCTGGCAACCTCTGCCAGCAAACAAAACAACTGTGAGCAAACCAAGTATTCATAATTTCTAAATAAGTTTCTGCAGCCTCTAATTAGTGAGAAGACGCAGAAATCACTCAGGAAATTCATCTTCTTGTCCTTACAAAAACCACACAGTCAAGTTTTACTACCTGTGCTAATGAAACAAACACAAAGCCCTCTCACAGCTGGAGAAGAACAAGGTGAATGTGCACCAAGGTCTTTAATTTAAACATCTGGTGATGAATGCACATCCCAAAGTCCATATAAAATTAGAGTATGGCTTCTCAGCCTCACTGTGACAGGATTTGTATCATGATTTATTCCCTTTCTCTACCTCTGTCCTCATCGGAGTTCATTTTCTGAGACTACAAAAGAGTTTGGAAAGTTTGTCCTCAGGTAAAGAAAACAAAACCCAAATGATCAAACCAATAAAAGGAAGAAAAAAAAAAAGAAAAAAAGGCAGTGCTATTGAGCAGGGAAGGACCTGGTGACTATTTCTGTCCCCCTTTCCTCATCTCATTCACCACAGAGCAGGTCTGCTGGGACAGCCACCTGCAGCACCCATGGGCTGGGGGACAGAAGGCAGCAGTCACGTGTTTAAAAATCAAACATAAAGGCAGTTTTTAATTTACTTTAACCAACAGTGATTAAGAGCAAGAGGAGACTCTGTCCATGCCTTCAAGGCAGCTTGCCTGGGAGAGACTGGAGGGAGCAGAGTTCTGCTGGTGGGAAGGCACTGCTGGCCAGGAGGGCTGCAGAGGGCCCAGAACCCTGCAGGGAGGGTCAGATGGATCCCAAAACCTAATAGGAACTGAAAGCACTAATTGAGTCTGGAGAAGAGGCTGGAGGGTTTCCTATGACATTTGCAGGGGAAGAAAAGAACTAGGGGGAAGACACAGAAAAAGAAGCTGGTTTGGGAACGTTTTGTAGACTTTATTAAAAAGAATATTTAAAAAAATGTGGTTGAAGAGAGACCACAAGTTCACTAGTCCTGTAAAATCCCAGTCCTCACCATAATACCCGTCTCTAACCCATCCATCAGATGACAAAATCTCTTCACCACCTTAGTGCTTCTTCCCAAGAACACTTATTGATCCCTGATCAGTTCTCTTTAACCTCATTAACACTGTTTTAACTGACATTCATTCCCTGTGCTATCCAAGTTAGACATTCCATGGTTCCTTGGACTGAGGAACCATGTACAATATCAGTTCATGCTTCCAACACTGGAACTTGCTTGCCAAGTTATCAAATGCATTAAATCCTTAAATACATAAAATAGAAAACCCTCACCTTCGATTTCTAGCCAGCACTTGATATTTTCACTCATTTTCTGATACATTGTTCATGAAAGTGGAATTCTGGTCTGCCCCCTCCTTCCTTTTGGCATGTTTAAACATTTTAAATTGTTACTCCAGTAGCCCACTAAATGATTTTGTTCTACTTCACCCACATTGCTTCATTTCTTGTATCACTGCTTGTCCTTTGATTACAATTGCAAATGGAAAATGTTTGAAAGTTGGTTTTGTTCTGAGAGCAGCTCGAAGTGAAGTGAATTAGTGGATCAGCCTATTTGGCAAGTGAGTCCCCAGCTCTGAGGGTACTGTAATAAATTTAACATTCACACACTGAAGCTCCAAGTCCACATTGCACAATCAACACCTATTACAGCAACTAATTTAAAGATACTCGTGGCCTTCACCCCAGATTTGCAACACCTAAATAAAAGGGGCTATTCTCATCAACCAAAACATTTCCTCAATCCAGCTCCCACAAAACAAACTGGCTGTTCCCCCACTGCAGCATCAGGGGACACGTCTGAAATCAAAGCAGGGAGAAGAAGCACTGAGGTTATTTTGTCCACGTGTCCCATTTTGAAAGTGCTTTTGAACATCTCCTGTGCCCACACGGACGTTCCCACTGCCCACTGCAGAGCTGGGACAGCGCTGGGCGCTTCCCTCCCTCCTCACCCCCTCCTTTTTTCTTTCAACCACCTTGAAATTCAGATTAAACGACAGTCCCAGAATAGGCTTCATTTTCTGCTGTTTCTAACAGAGATTCCCTAAAGCGTTTCCACAGTCTCCAGCATGTGCTTGGGGCCAGCCTGAGCCAGAAGCCTGGTGACAACTCGCTGGCAGCGGCGCAGGCCGAGCGTCCCTCTGGGCCCCCTGAGCTGCCCTCAGCAGGGCCCGGCCCCGGCAGGGGACAGCAGGGCTGTGCCCACCAACACTGGCTGCTCCCCAGGGCTGCTCCGAGCGAGGAGCAGCTCCGTAACACGGCTCCTTCCCTGCCAGATGGGCTGGAGCAAAACAAACAGGAGCCACCCGCGGGCCCTTGGCAGAGCCGGCGGCACCGCCTGGCATCACGGCACCGCCTGGCATCACGGCTGTCCTCGCCCCACACGGCACATCTGGAGCATGCTCGGGGATGTCACACTCCTGTCACCCATTCCTTGTGTGCTGAATGCAGAGAGGATGGGTTGGTTTGACCTCAGCAGCAGAAGGGATGGAGAGGGGACAAGCACAGCCCCAGGATGAGGCTTCAGTGCAGTGTGGGGTGCTCAGCTCTGCTCAGGAACTGCTCCCACTCTTTTCCTTCTGTGGAGCAGCACACCTCAGAGGAAGCCCAGTTTCCACTCTACACAGAATGAAGAGCCTCAAGTGCTCACAAACGTGGTGCCTGGCACCCCAGGGCTTCACCCAGCTCCAGACCCACTGTCCTGCTGCAGGAGCACCCCATCTCTTACACCTCTACAATGGCTCCTGCCAAGATCCTACAATCCTTTCAAATGCATCTCCTTGCCTGGTGATAGAGTTTGAAAACATGGCCTGTCACCATAAACTCCCCAGCGTGCTGCTGCTGCCACGAGATTTGTCAGGAGATCAAAATATTTTGGACTTGAAGACACAAAGTACAACTTCCCCAATCCATCACGGGAATAAACACACCCAAAAGAAGGACTACATGCTTGTGATGCAGTTGGAACTAGATGATCTTTAAGGCTCCTTATAAACCAAATAATTCTAGGATTCTACACTCACTGTCAAGTCCAGTGTCAGAGGTAGGAGCAGACCACACTGCAGGTCTGGGTTTAAACCCTGTGGCAGAACCACACTGCACTTACACTGAAATTGCAGATCAGTAGTGGTATCTTCACTTCCCTTCTCTAAAGCTCTTACTCTGATCTTAGATCTCATTTCCATGTAAGCCTTCAACATTAATACCTTCATAGAAAGATGGATTAAAGAGGAATAAAAATGCCACCTTTACAGCCATTTGACACTTTATAGCCAAAATCCATACTGAGGCAAAAGGTTTCTCTTTACTCAATTTCACGATTCCAGACTTGAAATCACGACTGTTGCATAAAGATCCAACCAAAGCACCCAGAGGCTTTACTCTTCAACAAGATATGAAAAGTTATCAAGTGTATCAAGGTCAGGCTGGACAGGGTTGAATTGCTACAGCCATAAATATGAGGTAAAGAGGGACTAAAAGATGTACCTCTGATATGTGCAGTGATGGTTTCCTAAGAGCTTCAAGAGAAGTATCAGAGTTAGGAGTAATTTTAGGGTGCAAATATATGAATGTTAAGGACCAATGAAAAAAGTAATAAAAAAAAGTATTTTTTTCTTTTACCTCCCAGATGAAGACAGGTGCATTTTAGCAGAAAACATTCAGGCCAAACAGTCACAGTTTGCATGATATTCACATTTCCCTCTCATACCTTAATAAGTTTTCTAATAAATAACTGAAGCTGTATATGCACCATTAATAAACCTTTAGAAATACAAAAAAAGAAGAAAGTTAAGCTAGTATGGCTAATTAAAATTAGTTTGTTGGAAGTTTAATCAATTAGCCCAGAGTTTTCAAGGCAATATTGCTGCTATTCACGCTCAGTGGAAGCACTTTCAGGCAGCCCTTTGTTGCAACATCTCTGTTCAGATGACCTTTACTTCATAAAGCACTGAGCTAAACATTTTATACACAGGGCAAAATCTGTTTACTGAAGGATGCCAGGGGACTGTCTTTAGGAATGTGATTTGGCTTCACTTGGGTAATTTACCAAAGACAGAAGAAAGTTGCAAACCTATTTGTAGCCTTCATTTGAAAGCCATGCCATTTCTTTGTACTGCTCCCTCATCTCAAGATTTGAGCTGTGGTTCTGCAAATAAACCTTCTCCCAGACAGATGCTCCAGTGATTGTCCTGGTAAACCAAAAAAATAACCCTGCCACAAAACACAGGACAAACAAACAAACATCCTTCCACACAGCAGATGCTTTCTCAATTACTTAATTTGACTTTTGGGTAATTCAGACATGATTTCAGGGAATAATATTTTCCAGACAGAATTTATTTATTAAGCAGTTTGTGGTCAGGCATCAATTAACCAAACCAGGCAGCACATCTTTGGGAGGCATTGGTTTCCCAATTCAGGCAGAGATAAGGGTGTTGACACTGCCATTGAGTCCCTAACTCCAAGGAGGGTCCCCTGTTGAGGGCCCACCCTGGAGCTTGTTAAAGCCCAACTCTTGAAACAGCACCTGACATTTCCCCCTGAATTCCCACAGTATTTTCTGATTCACTGCCCACACAGGGGAAAAAGCACATTTACAGCTCACAACAGTGCCCTGCCTGGCTGAGTGATGTGAAACAGATTTCTGCACTCGCTGTGGAAATCCCAGGACTTCTTTTTTTTCTGCTAATTTGCAGCCTGATTTTGAACTTGGCTTTTCTGCAGTGAATGGGATGAGCAGTTCCAAACTGTACTTAAAAATAGGAAGAAATGCATAAACCCCAAGATAAATAGTGTGAGTTCATGCTACTGTATTGCTGCTCTTTGAACTGCACGAAGCTGTGTTAGGTGGAGGGGTGAGGCTGAATATCAGGGAAAGGCTCTTCCCCCAAAGGCTGCTGGGCACTGCCCAGGCTCCCCAGGGAATGGGCACGGCACCAAGAGCTGCCCAATCTCCAGGAGAATTCAGGCACCGCTCCCAGGGATGCACAGTGTGGGATTGTTGGGGTGTCTGTGCATGGAGTTGGACTCCATGATCCTTCTGGACCCCTTCAAACTCAGGATATTCCATGATTCTGTTCTATCCTGTATTTTCAAGTGAGCCTTCCATGGGCATTTTGCACAGCACAATCACCAAAGCCTGAAGCAGGACAAAATTACTCCATTTATCCCATACAATATTGAGGAATAGCTCATGAAATGGGGAAACAGCTCTGGAGCAACCTGGTCTCATGGAAGGTGTCCCTGCCAGTGGCAGGGGTTTGGAATGAGCTGTGCTTTAGAGTCCCTTCCAACCCAAACCATTCTGGGATTCCATGAGTTCCTTTCAGAAAAGCAGGATATAGTTGTATCTCCCTCTATTATCTTTCCTATACTGAAATATTACCAAATATTGAAGCTGATTTTAATCTTTAAATGAGCACCAAAACTCATGAGCAAGTTTGGTAACAAATGCACCAGTTTGCAAAGTTGCCTAAAATTAATTGCAAAAAAGCCTCTAAATATAAAATGTTGTAGCATAGTCTATCAGAACACTCACTGCTTTGGCTATCAAAATGTGATCTAATTCCTCCCTTCCACTTCCTTTTTTCCACTTTAACTGCAGTTTCATGGTGACTATTTTTTTTTAAGTAAATGCCTGGTACATATTCAGCCACAAAAGAGAAATATCAAGCCCTGTCTTTCCTAATTAGTTGTGATTGTCTTGTACAACTTCTGGAAGAAGGAACACAATGTAGATGATTTCTAGAAGTAAGAAGAATTTCTGTGTAAACAAAAGTACCTCCAAATGACAATGTATTTATTTTCCTCTTCAACAAAGAGGTGTTCAACCCAAATTTTGAGATGAATCAGAGTTACTTGCAATGGTCACTTTCTGAATATTTTTAAAAAAAATATTCTTGCTTGTAAATCACTCAGAAATTTAGCTCTAACTCCAGTTTTCTAATCATCAAGAACCTCAGTAGTATTTGCCAACTCCTGTACACAATACATTCCCATAATCTAGCAAATAATACACATTTTCAGGAATGGAAACTTATTAGAAGACTACTTGTATTAAAATAATTATATATCTCAGAATAAAGTAGAATTCACTGTATGAACACAAATGCAGTCATTAATTTGACAGTTCCTTTAAAGGCTTGAAAATAACAAAACTTGTATTAATATTTGCCTATAATGATAAATACACCTATTCTTTGAGTCATAAAAGTGAAAGTACCAGCAGTATCCTGAAAAAAAAGTCTTAAAAAAATTACAAGGCAGTTATGATTATTCCTAGAAGGTAAACCAGACTTTCATAAATTCCCAGCTAAATGTTGCCAAATCAAATTTTATCAGTTTCTCTCATCCAAACTTGCCATTTGCCTTCTTTTCCTCTGTTTTTTTGGTTTTGTGTTTTTTAGAGTTTTTTTCATTTTTTTGCTGAGACTGAAATTAGCAGTGTTTATTCAAAATCCCATTCCAAAAGGCAAGGGAAGGGAAGAGGAAAAACTCCCTGTATTTATCAAATTCAGTAGCACCAGGTAGGAGAGGTTCCCAGAACTCACTGAGAGATAAAAATCATTAAGTTATTTTTCCTGTAAAGTCCCATCTGGCCTTTGAAGTTTGAGAATAGTGGGACAGGACAAAAGTGTGTCTGCAGCTTTTCCATAAACTGTGAGAGGGCTCCTTTTTGGGAGAAGAAAAAACTTACTTTTTTTTAAATGACCCAAGTTACACACACACACACACATTTATATATAAAGTGTCATGAGTTATTTTGGTGATTTTGGACCAGCATCACATAAATAGAACTTAAATGCATGAAAGTCAATATTTTTCTTTTCTACTTCTCAGCCTTTTCCACCAATTACACTAAATAATGAGAATTTGGGGGTTGTTATTACAACCCTACAGCTTCAATTACCTTCATTCCAAAGATATTTTCAAGCCAAAAGAAGATTTAAATTAAAAGAAGAAATTTCTAACAAGGTGCTGAAGTTGGTCCCTGTCCTGGAGCAGGTCCTCACACTTGGGGGCCCATGGGAGTTAATACTCCCTGTTGCCAAGGGGCCTTTTTTTAATCCAGTGAGAACAGAAAACACCTAGAATTGAGACACAGAAGAAAAATATCAGCTCCAGCTGAAGGCACTGCTATTTTGCTGCCTGCTTGCTCCCATCCAAGTTCACCATGGCCAGAAAGACTTAACAGAGTACACACAGTGCACAAAGTTCAGAGGGCAAAAGGCAGGTGTCTGGCTTAGTTGGTCTGAAATGCTTTCTCATGTCCATTTATCACATTAAATAGATCTCACTGTTTGAGAAAGATTTTAAATATCTAAATCACTGAGGTATCTCTGTCTGGAACAGAATCCAGCTACCAGTTTGCCAGAAAATCTCAAATACAGATGTAGATTAAAAGGAACCCAGACAAACAAGCAACCAAAAAAACCCCAAACCAACCAACCAAGAAAAAACAAAGCTTTATAAACTCAGAAGATGCAGCTTTCAGTTTGAAAAGAAGTATTAAAGCATTAATTTCCATAACTCTTCAATAAAACCCCAAGACCAGCAGTTTCTCAACTGGAAGCACTGACTTGGACTTTTGTCTACACACACAAGCACCAAAGGAAGGGTAAAACATTTTTTGAAGTACTGAGGACCTCTGATGAGCTCTGGGATGTGCAGGGATTTCCACAGACAGAATCTGTCTACTCTTCCAGGTTTCTCCTAATTACTTTTTCCTAACTAATATTGCTACCAGAAGAAAAGGTCCCCTGGTCCATGACCAGAAGGAAAACTCCATCATCCCTATTTCCTGGATCAGCCCACAATTTTTTTATCAAAAGTTTATTTAAAGTCTTCCCCATGTTCCTCCTTTCCCCCATTTGGATGTCCACCTCTGCTCCCAATCTCTTTTTTAGAAGATGCATTTTCACTCAGCTCATTATCTTTTCAGACCTGTTCTGTCTCGAGGAGTTTGAGCCATCTGAACCCCCTGGGAAATACATCCCTCATATCTGAAGCTCTCCAGGGGTTAATTTTATCTGTGACAATAGAATCAGCCTTTTAGCTGGAAGAACACTGGAGATGATGTAGGGTTTCATCCATTCTTTATCATTCCCACTGATAACAGCTGGGGTTGTAACTTTCACCCATAAAATTCAAAGGAATTAAGAACTGAAAACTGCAAATGAAGTTCTTCTACTTCTTCTCTCCTTCCTCAGCACCAGTTTTAGTGAACAAAGGCCTAATTTTTGAGGGTGTTAAACAGAAACTGCATTGACATTTAAGGATATTTCAGTTACCACTTTGACATCTAAATAAGTACCAAGATTCGCAGCCATGCTCAGAGCAAGAGGAGCAGCAGAAGGCTGAGAACATTTGGGAAGCTCTCCCCGAAATTCATAAAAATTAGCAAGACTAATTATAAGCAACTTCACTGAGCTCAATGCTTAGACATTTCAATTGACATCGTGGCTGAGCAAGGGTTTGGAATTTCTTAGAAGCATCCAAAATTTAACTGCTTATCTAAAATTCATCCTTTTTTTCCTTTTCTTTCTATCCCCCAAACCACTTTCCAACTCATGCAGTTAAGAGTCTGGGTTTCGTTGTGGTTACAGATAATTCCACCACGGTGCTCAAGGTCATCATCCCTGCACTGATTAAAAGGTTTTACAGAAAATTTGCTGCTCTCCTTCAACATGGCTCAGTCCAAAGTCATGGTTTTGAAGAGGACACCCAAAATGGACAACAACAAGCATCTACTTAGGAAGAATCAATAAAATTTTGATGCCAGGTATATTTCCACAATTTTAGCTGTAAACATTATCCAGAGAATCCACATGATATTATATATTTGCCCCAATTCCACCAGGGTCTTAACCACTACCATCTTTATAAACATCTATTTCTACAACTACAGTAATCCATTCAGCTTTCATCAGATCCACACTGGAAAGCTGATGCCCTACAATTTTCCTTGCTTATTTCTGATCCTTCTTTATTTTTCACATTTAAATCTTGTCACTTTAGTCCAATTTAAGAAGAAACCTGCCTGAAAGGAAGTGCTCAAATTTATCATTCAGTTTTATTGACTGTGTACCTGAAAACCTACAATTTTCTGTGGTTGGAAAGTAGATGAATGAACCCACTCAAGAAAAAAAAAAGAAAATTCAAGGATGAATAAATGGCAACACACAATTCCCCACAGCAGCCTGACCTGAGCATCCCAAGGGAGAATCATTTTGTTAAGAATGAGTGCAGCATGTTTGGGAAACGGTGCATTGTCAATGTAATCTTTACAATTACAGTCATATGATCAGTACATCTGGAAAATAACAGTCAAGTGATTAGTCTGAACTTTGCCTGGATCAGGCAATTTTTACACGGCTCTGTCAAATGTCAGACCTCCTTCTCCCTCCCCAATTTCAGCAACGTTGCACCATGATTTCAAGCAGTGAATCATGCAGCCCTGTGCCAACCATCTGTTTTGTCTGCCCCCNGAAGGAAATTGGAAATTGGAAGGAAGGAAATTGGAAATTGGAAGGAAGGAAATTGGAAGGAAGGAAACTGGAAATAGGAAGGAAGGAAATTGGAAATAGGAAGGAAGGAAATTGGAAGGAAATGAAAAAGATTTGGGGGGAAAATAGGAAGAAAGAAAACCCCCCCAAGTTCCCCTACACCTTTTCTGTTGGGTTGGTTGTTTGTTCTTTAATTAGGAACAATTATTAAAATTGACTTGCAGTGCCCACTAAAAATTCCAGCAGTCTTGGAAGAGGCAGCAGGAGGAGCAGAGGAAAACGTTATGAACAATGTAAAAGGAGTAAGGCAAAGCTCAAGAGTCCCACTTTAACCCAGGTACCTGCAGAAGAGCAGGGATTAGGGACAAAAATGGGCTCTGGGAAGGTCCTGCACATGGAAACAACAAAGTGGTGGCAGGATTCTTGCAGACACTTCCTTTCACTGGTCATGTCCTACAAACTTCAATTTTCACTCCAGCCCATTTCTGAGAACCCTCAAAGTGCAGACCCAGATTTCCTTTTGAGAGATGGGAATATCTGGACAGGGAAATACCATCCTTTTTACAAAACAATCCCCCTCCTCAATGTAGGAAAAAATAAAAATCAGTATTTTGGGGAGAATGATGCAAAAAAGCAGGCACAAAGCAAACAGACAAACTCCATCTTCACTCTCTGGTTTTTGCCTTACACCAAGCACTGTCCTACATCCTCCCATTGGGATACTGGGCTAAGAAATTCAGTCCCCTGACCATCCCTGGTCAATCTTTCCTCAGCACAAGCAGAGATACCCCTCAGCATAAAGGAGGGGTTGTGAACTGCATATGAATGAAGAGAGGAAAAATCCACACATTGGTCTCAGCTTCACTAATGAAAGCAAAATATTGCTAGAGCAATGTATTGTGCTTTTTTTACAGTTATCTAAAAAACAACATAAATAGAAGTTTATGAAAGTAACAGCATTTCTCTGAATATTAACTAATTTTCTGAAGTGGACTAGTTGGGAAATCGAATTTACTGCTATGCAGAAATAATTAATTAGCTCCATAATCCTAAATTGTACCATTTGATCTGTGGTTGGAACATTTGACATCTACATCATAATAACAATATTCAGCACTTTGATGAGGTGTAAGGAAGCAGTCCCTGAATTGTGTTGCTTGGCCAGCACAGGGGTATGGCTTTGCTGAATTTGGCCAAATTATCACTGACTTCATCAGGAGATATTTGTATTTCACACAAATCAATGTGTAATATTGCTGCTACTGAACAACACACTATTTCTGTCTAAGCATCATCAAAACATTTTTAATATGTGTATTTTGTCAGATAAATACAAAAATTTGATTTTCATAATAGCTGCAGTTTTCTGGAGTAATTATTAAAAATAACAGTTTGAATGTTTATTTCTATGACAGGATTTTTAAAATACTATTTGTATACTGTATTAAAGAAAAGCTTTAAAAGAAAAAAAAGAACAGTTCAAACACCAATTTAACTGGGATAAGTGGATCAATTAATTTTTTTGGGGGGCAAGAGAGGGAGGGAAGCTAGATAAAGGCTATTAAAACACCTTTTTTACAGCACTATAATTTATTTCCATTCAGTGTTACAGTATAAATATGGTATCTGCTTGCAGGTGGATTATTTATCCCTGAAAGTAAATTTTGGTGAACACTAATTCTGATAAAAAGAAATCCAAAATATTTTATTTTATGTGACAAACAGAAGTTAAAGATTTTTGAACAGGAATGGACCAAATTTTTAAGCAATCATCAAGTTGTGCTCTGATTTTTGCATCCTCGATTTTGCACCTGCAGTCAAGCACAAAATTGTGGGCACAGTCAATTGTGAGAGCATCTCACTGTTTGATTGTACCAGCAAATTAAACAGAAACTGGTGATGCCTGGCTGCTGCACCCATCGTGGAACTCAAAAGACAAAAATCAGATTGCTTTTTAAAATAAAAAATGTTGGTATCTGAACAAAGTTCCCAGGGCACTTCCTGCATTTAATGGAACCTTCACACACTGGACTGGCTGAGAGTGGCCAAGAGGCTCCTCTGTGAGCTGAACCTGCACTAAGATCATTCTGAAAAACAAACTTATTTGGATTTACAATCCTAAGGTAACTTTTCCTCCTGAGTAAAGTTCAGACCCCAAGCTGATTTTCAGCCCCCATTTTCTGTTGTGATCTTCTCCATCCTCAAAGTTCGCAGCAAAGGCGAGTAAATACAAATATCAACTTGCTGAATTATTTACCTGCCTCGTGAGAGACAATGCAATAAATCTGTTTTAATTTGCAGTTTTAAAAGTATGGACATTTGGCCATTGCTATGGTTCACCCCATGGTACTTATACATTCAATGCCAGGTGTTATTTTCTTATCACCACCCCAAAAAAAGTACTATTCCCAAACAGAATAAAGTTTGCTCATCAGTTCAGCTTGACATTATTCTGCAGAGACATCTCTTTGTCACTGTTTTTACTTTATGACAGCTTTCAGGAGAAGCTATTACTACTCACAGCAGTAGATTTGACAGAGAAAAATATTGCTTTGCTAATTAATGTATGGTGACTTTGTTGCTCTTAGAGAGGCGCAGAAGACTCATTTTTATCCCATTTCTGTTCTCCTAGAACACATTTTCAGAAGTCAGGAGCAGTAACAGGCTGCCATTAACAGCAAAGTGGACCTGTCTGAGGCCTCTTTGCCATCCCAGTCTGCCTGTCTGCTTGGCAGTTTTGGGAACACAAACTCTTATGGAATTTGGGCATTCATCGTGCTCTGGTGCCAGGACACTTCCACCTCTTTCCTATGGCTTCTTTCTGCAGTTTCCTTCCTTCAGGACTCCTGTGTTTCTCTTCTGCTCTGCCCTCCTTTTCTCCTCACACAAAAGGAATCTGCTCTTGATCTTCTTACAGTTTCCTGAGGGGACATTCTGGTGAAAATTGTCATATATTCATGAGGTTGGTTATTCCAGTATTTTGTAAGTGACAAGATCCCGGAATGGTTTGGGTTGGAAGGGACCTCAAAGCTCACCTCGTTCCATCCCCTGCCGTGGGCAGGGACACCCTGCACTGTCCCAGGCTGCCCCCAGCCCTGTCCAACCTGGCCTTGGACCCTTCCTGGAATGGAATCTTCACAAGACACTGAGTTCTTGCTCAGTGCCTCTTCCCCTGGTGCTGCTACAGCTCCACAGGGCCAGCCCATAACCCTTAACTGGGGTATACTGGGAAAAAAATGATTACTTCATTTCTGTGGAGCAGGGAAGGGGATAATAACACCAAAGGGAAAGGTAAAAGATTATTGGATGATCCAGAGATCACAGTACCATGAGAAGACACAGTTTTAGGAGAGAGTAGTAAATGATACCTAAAATTTCCTTAGGATGGCCTCTAGACTTTGATATACAACCAGTCAGAGTTCACCCAACTCTGATCTGGCTTAAACTGAATTGCATGTATCATTTGATTCATACTAATGAGAAAATGAATTTCTCTTTCCACCCAGAGAGCTCAAATAGCATATAAAAGTTATTGCAGATCCTTTTTATTATTATTTTTTGAGTAAGACTGATGAGTTTGATCTATTTCTAATATTAGCCAGAAGTCTTAGGCAGATGAGAAAGATGTAAACATTTCCCTGAGAATTAGTCAAACAAAACAGCAAATAACCTCAAAACTTTGTTTTCTTCTTCTACAGACTGAAAAAATAGAAAATCCTTTGCTTTCTTGTCCTCCTTTCAGTCTCTGGTGGATGAGATTGCCCATGTTTGCAGTTAGGCAGCTGGTTAAAAGTCACGATAAAAGCAAATGTTGTAAGTACAAAGCACAGAAAAGCCCAAGTCTTCCTTTAATGCTTTACTAGCACTTCACTAATAGGCCCATGGGGTGCAGTCAGTCAATAATAACCCAATAAAATCAATAACGATAAACAAGAGTCAGTGTTCTAATAAAAATAGAATTTTTAAAATCCAAACCAGCTGTTCCAGTGTTATGTACAAACACAGGCCTGGTGCAAGGCTGTGTTTCCAAGCATCCACGTTCAGCTGCCAGTCCCACAAGCACTTTCCTTGGAGGAGGCAGAAGTGATGGACAACAGACCCTCAAACTTCACTGCCAAGGTGAACACACAGTTATTGCTTGCTTTCTTCTGTGATTTTAATGACACTCTTTGAGTGTGGGGTTGGGTTGTTTTCATATTTATTTCATGTAGTTTATTTGACACAAAAACTGGGAAGATTTTTCTTCAGTATTTTCCAAGCAGAACAGAAGATTATAAATAAAGACTTTGGTCAACTATGAAACACCTTCCTTCAGGATTAAAGCTGGACTTTTCCTGTATTACTACTCAGGCAATAAATTCACTATTTTTGTCCCCAAAGGAATGGCCACACACTGTGGAAAGTCATTTGAGGAGGGAATGTTCTGGGGAGATGAGGAAGAACAGAACTGAAGAATCAGAGGTAATATCTTGGCTGTCATGCAATTAAGAAAGAACTGCTCTTATTGTTTGGTCTGATAACATCACTTTTGCTTTTGAACTCCACAAATTTCTAAAAACTGAAGCATTTCAAACTGGAGAAGAACAACAAAATGTATCTCAAAAATAAGTCACAAGTTACTCTGTACTGCCCAGAAAAAGATTCTTCCAACCTTGGAAAGTTCATTGCAACCCTGCCATGAGCTATGGCCATGCTACAGGAAGGTCTCAGACCAAAAGCCCCATCCATTTCTGAGGGAAAAAATTAACAAACTCCAAGCCTTTAAGCTTAATGAAAAATGTTAGCAAGATTAATTAATAGTTTCTGACTTCAGAACCAAGTTTAACTTGACATTTTTATGTTACTCCTTTGATGTGTAGGGTTTTATTTCTTTTTACAGGGGAAGAGAATTGAAACACAGGTTTGTGCTTCATCCCAATCTCATGCACCACACAAAGCTTTGGAGTACTTTGATTTTCCCACTAAAGGGACCTCAGTTTCCAAAAAGAAATGCAAGACATTTGAAACTGGAAATGGCTCAACCTAGAACAGATATCGCTGATAAAAAAGAAACTACTGCTAGAAAACTACAGCTGGGAGATGGGTGGCATCAGAGAACACACAGAAAAAAAACTTAAATACCAACCCCCTGCATGGACAGAGAGTAATGTTCAAATTTGTTACTACCACAAAGAGAAGGGAGTGGAAGACAGGGGAAGGCTCTTAGCAAAGGGATAGTGAAGTAAATGGATTGTACACACCCACTAAAAAGTTTTGCAGACAAATTCTTCACCTGACTTGTTTCTCTGAGTGTTTGGTCAGTGCACCTGGAACTGTTACACAGAGGTTCTACCAAAATACTGCAAAATCTGGTGTCAGATTGACACCTTCTACTCATACCTAAAGCTGAGGGAAAATAAAGAATGTTTTAGCTCACTTGCAGTCACGTAGGTGAGAAAGGAAGCCAAAAAGGCTACAGCTCCTGAGAAAAACATCTGGCCAAAGATAATTTTCAACTATTACACCATAGTTGGATATCCTGATAAAAATTCTTTATCAGACAGACTTGGCTCTCATTTATACTCAAAAATCCACCCCTCTCATGGCACAAAGGACATGCCCTATCTTTTTCCTATCTACCCTTAGACATATTTTCTTAACTGGGTGATGAAATTTATCTTCTAATATACAGCTTCTTCTGAATGCTCTCTGACAAACCCCATCAAAAAGTGCTCTGTTCTGCTCCAATCATATGTAGAGTAATGGTTTACTCATTTTCTGCATGAAAAGATGGGCACAGTACTTTGCAGAAACCATCAAACCTCTCATTTCTTGTGCTCTTCCTACAGTGCTCCTTTTGCCAACATCATTAATTGCACATGCCTCTGCCGCATATACTAAGAAACACAGGCCTGGCCAAAAGCAGTTCCTGGCACCATCACCACTCTGATATATGCATTTCAGCTTAACAATGTTATCAACACATGGCTTCGAGTCTTACTCAAAAAAAAAAAAAAAAAAGTTTCACCATCTCTGCTACTAAAGAAAGGAAAAGTTCTCCAGTTTGATGTATTGTTTAAGAGAGAGCAGAGAACACCTTATTAGCACCAACTGAGAGGCCACAGCTTATCCTTTTGGCTGGGGTAGAGTGGTACAAGGCTTCTAATATCCTTCAAGACATCCATTATTTTACCACAGAGACACAAGGCCAAGCTTTTTGTGCATTTTTATGAGGAAGAGGCGTGGACGTCCAATCGGACCGAAAGGCGCAGTTACGTGCTCGTGAAATGAATTACACCGACGGCTGTTATAAATCTTTAACATAGCTCAGGAGATCAATTAAGATGTTCAAGCAGCTACAAAAAGGATGATTGAGGCAAATGGTAACATCAGGATGACCATATGGTAAGGGAACAGTAGAACTGCGTGGACGTAAAACGCGAGCCATCGGAGCGCCACCGCCAATGAAACAGCGAGCGGGAATCGAGGCAAGGCAGCCAGAGGAAGAGCAGAAGGAGGGAAGAACAGCATGGGATGCACATGCAGGATTCAGTGAGATCAGATATTAAGAAGGGCTAAGTGCCTCTTTCCAGCAAGTCACAGGTTCAAGGTGTCAGCACGATGCAGAGTTGATAATTCCCATCCCAACCCCAACTGTGTGGGTGAAGCCACGGCTGAATGTTTAAAATAATTATATTCAATCCAAGACCATCAGCTGTAAGAAGCAGTGACTTTATCATCTTTCTCTTGATCTGCAGGGATGGAATGAATTAACTGACTGGACTTTTTGAATATCTCAGACAGTTCCTCTCCAGATTGCTCCTTAGGCTGCAATTCCACGAGCCATCATCTCTGCACGACACAGCGGCCGATGGACAACCTCCTTCCCGTGCAGTTGTGCCATCACAAGGTGAGAACAACATCATTAACTCCAAGGTTAAAAGTCTTTCATTTCTTAAGGCAGCTCAAACTGCTGAACTATAATAGACAATTGAGGCTAACCTTGCACAGCAGTCCTAAATCCATCGTGGGAATGAAGGCAGCAGCACAAGGTGCAGAACATCCTCAACACCTGACTAGGAAGAGGAAGCACTGAAGAACCCACCTTTTGCAGAGCACTATTCCTTCTCCAAGCAAGGGACAAAGCTAATATTCTAACTATTCACAATCTCAAGAATATATAAAATAATTTCATCTTTAGTTACATTGAGTTCTGAAGGTAAGGTCTACTTAATTTGGTGATTAAGCTCATTTCCCTCCCGCACTTACTTTAAGAATTTATGTTAAATAATCATAATAAAAATATTTCTATCACATTTTATAAAGGTGGGATTATTTCACATTCTTTGATGTCAGAAAAACTAAGAGGAAATAAGGGATGTTAGATCATATTAAGCCCCATTCTTAAAAAATTGTCCTCAGGTGCCAAAATATTTAAGAGTATTCAATTTTTTAGTATTTATTTTTCAATGATCCATCTTTAGATTAGGCTCTTTCCTCTTCATTATGCCAACACTGCATTAAATTTCAGAAATATGGTCATTTTCCATGTTGAAAAACACAATATTTTGATAGAAAAAATAATAAATTTACAAAATAATGCTACTACCTACCCAGTACACAATACTTTCTAAAAAGGAGGGGAAAACTGAATAAATTATTTTGATTTCAACACTGGCTTGCACGGTGACTGGAGTCAAAACCAGTGAAAGATGAGGTTGCCAAGGTGAAGGAGAGTATTAATACATTTTGAAAATTAAGTTCTAGATATAGAAATATTGCTATAAAGATTTTTATTGATTGAGAGTTATTTGTTTTTACTTTCTGGGCATGTCCTGTTCTGCCCCAGAGACAGATGGAAGGGTTTTATTTTTACACAGCTTTCAGTCAGCCGAGATCCATGTGAGCACCAGTCAGAGGTTCAGCAAAAGACCCAACAAACTCTCACTTAACTGGAAATTGGGGAGTGAAGGTCACATTAATGTCTGACCAAATATTTTGTGCCATAGCTTAAGAGGAGGACATGAATTTAGAGGAGATTTAGATTAGATATTAAAGAGAGATTCTTTCTGGTGAGGACAGTGAGGCCCTGGCACAGGGTGCCCAGAGAAGCTGTGGCTGCCCCATCCTTGGCAGTGTCCAAGGCCAGGTTGGATGGAGCTTGGAGCAGACTGGGACAGTGGAAGGTGTCCCTGCACATGGCAGGGGTGGAATGGGATGAGCTTTAAGGTCCTTTCCCTAAACCCAAACCATTCTGTGCTAACTCTACATGATGCAATAACAGGCCAGATCAGTCAGGCCTCTCACTCCTCAGATCCTAAAAACCAAACCTGTCCATTTTGTCATGGAGAAACAGCCAAGAAAGGTTCAGGAACACCTGATTTGGGCATTTATCACAAAGCAACCAGATAGTTTTTGCTCCCCTATGACTTGGGCACAAAGCCCTGATGGCAGCTCTCCGACTCTCTTCAGTAGAGCAGAAGCTGAATTTCTGCCTCTAGTGGAGGGAGAAGCAAATAAGTGGGGGAAATAGCATCCCCTGAGTGATTGCCAAGAATTCCCACAAAAAATAAACACAGTCTGGTGGTTATGTTCTTAACAGCTGTGTTAATGGGGTTAAAGAAACCTTAAAGAAACTCTGTCTTTTTTTAAATGAGTCCTGTTCTTAAAAACCTGATACAGTACAAGTTTTGCTTTTAAACCCAGTGTGGTTTGCAACTGAGAAAAGTGCCACTCCAGCAGGCATGGAGATTCCTGAGGGAATGTGCAGGGGGCCTCTGTCTTGGGAGAGCCATAGGCTGCAGGCAGGACAGCAATTTCCAGCACTGGGGAAAGTTTCAGTATCTTCCTGCAGGGCTTTGCTTGTCACAAGCTCTGTGTATCTGGGTAGAGCAGCTTTATGTGGCACCTCATTATTCTCTACTTCCTTACATACCTTAATTTCAATGATACAGACATTTTAGTCAGATTTTTTTTTTAATTATGGCTGATGTTCCTTCTATTAAAAACTCCAAACAAAAAACTCAGCAGCTCAAAACCAAAATAGTGTAGAACAAAACAAGTATTTCTCACTCAGACTTTGTTTTGCTTGTGCAAAGAGCACATGGGATGAAATGTAGTATAAGGAATTACCATCTCTGATCCTGTTCCCAGCCCCTTCTCAAAATAGGCAATGGTCCCAGTTCAATACCAATAAAACCATTTTCCTTGAAAATAAAGCATGGCAGGGAACGCTGTGGAAGACACCAAAGCAAATGAAAAACAGCTCCATGGATTGCAATCCACAGGTACTTCCCAGCAATTACAACTTTAGCTCCTGCTCTCTCAACTTAGGTGTTTGTACTTCACAGCACTGAGGTTCTTGTGGCATGGACTCAGTACCCATTGTTGTAGCATGTTTGTTATTGAGTCCTCTGCATTTCTGAGCAGGTAAAAAAAGCAGCATTTACTGAGCAAAACTGTCTCCTTGGCTTTGTTAAGAGCCTTGAGTAACATCACCTTCACTGCCTTTGGTGTGTGCTTCAGGCCTGGGGAGATCCATAGGCATTAAAAGGGGATGCACAGCACCCAAAATAAAGTTAATTGCTCATTAGCTTAATTAAAATAACTCAGAGGAGAGAGAGAGAGTGCAGCTATTGATACTTCCCAGAGAGTGCAAGGACATGGGTTTTGTCTGCACACTGCAAACCTTTTACCCAGGTCCCCATCCTTGACAAGGGTCTAACAACCTCTCCAGAGCCTCACCCTCTGACACCACTTCCACCCCTCATTTGTAAAAAACAATAAATAAATGTGGAAATACACAAATTAATAATCCTGTGCCTCTTCCATCTGGTCAGACTGCCCATCTGACACCTCCCTCCTGAGACCTCCAGGCACAACCCAGCGCTGCTGCTGCCTTTGACACGAGAGGGTGAGGCAAGGGAGGTGGCCCTGGGGACAGGGCTATGCCATGGGCCAGGGACATGAAGGGACAACCACAGGCACTAAAGTTTCTTATCCTCTGCCCCTTCCTGGCTCGCTCTGGCTGCTAAATACACCATCTCCTTGGGACAGAGAGACTGCCTTCACATTACTCCTGTTAGCACAGTGAGCACAACAGCCATTACCCAAATCCCAGACACACCTTCCCACTGAGGGCACCACTGAAGCCTCACCAAAAACGCCAAGGAGATACTTTTCAAGCTTAAATCAACCCACCAAAAGAATGCAATATTCCAAAACATCCAGGACAGAAAAAATAAAACCAGTTCTCAGCATGAACAGCAATAGTAGTGGGGGTCTCCCTGAGCAGCACATCTTGAATAACAGTGAATTATTCCAATCTCCCTGCAAGTGTCAGATGCCTGATTTTCCATGGCATCTGTGGCTCTGAAATGGTCTCAAGCAGGACCTGCTGTTGCTGCAGGGGGTGAGCAGAGCTGTCACAGGAGGGACAGAACACGCAAGGCCTTCTCACCTCACTGCCATGGACATGCTGGGGCCCTGCCTGCAGCCAGGTCTGTGCCCACTGAGAGCTGCTGGAGCTCCATGCATCCCTCTGTGACCAAAACATTGGTTTCACACTGTCTGTGTGTGCAGATGCAGATTCTCAGTTATAGCACCCAATACAGGTAATGTGGTGTCTACTGTTGTCAGAAACACAAGTTCCTCCTCTTGGTGAGGTGCTGGAACAGGTATCACAGAGAAGCTGGGGCTGCCCCATGCCTGGGAGCATTCAGGGCCAGGTTGGATGGGGTTTTGAGCAGCCTGGCGTAGTGGAAGGTGGCCTGCCTGCAGCAGAGGGGTTGAAACAAGGTGAGTGTTAAGGTCCCTTGCAACCCAAACCATTCTGGGATTCTACTCACAGTTAGAGATGGACATGCTCAGATTGAGGTCAGCACTGCAGATTCCAGCTGCATTTCCTATAGCTGGCATCATCTGTATCATAGAATTGTGGCATGGTTTGGGTTGCAAGGGACCTTAAACATCATCCCATTTCACCCCCTGTCACGGGCAGGGACAGCTGCCACTATTCCAGGGTGCTCCAAGCCCTGTCCAACCTCATCTCGGACACTTGCAGGGATGGGGGAGCCACAGCTGCTCTGAGTAACCTCTACCAGGACCTCACCACCCTCGCAGCCAAGGATTTCTTGCTAATACCCAATCTAAACCTGCTCCTTGTCACTGCAAAGCCATTCCCCCTGCCCTGTCACTCCAGGCCCCTGTTCGTACTCTCTCCCCATCTTTTTTACAGACTCTCTTCAGGGACCAGAAGGCTACAACGGGGTCACCCTGAAGCTTCTCTTCTCCAGACTGAACAAACCCTGTTCTTTCAGCCTTCCCAAGGATAGGTGTGGGGTCTCCAACACACAACTGCCTTGGCAGCTGGGATTCCACCAGCCATGCAGCAAAAAGGCCATTTGGAGAACAAGTATCACCAGCTTCTGGGTGACACCAGTGCAAGATATTTTCTCTGCAAAGCAGAAGGAAGAAGATAATAGAAGAAAAATCATGGAGATGATCCCACTGCAGCTTGGGCATGGCATTAGTGGCCATGTAAGAACTGGAATAATCTCCTTCCCAGCCAAGCCATAGCACAGCTTAAAGGAGAGGTTTAGGCCTCTGTAGACACATCCCTCAACTTCTACTCCATGCACATTAGATGCCCTCAGGGAGATGCTGTTGCAGCTGTGCCTGACCTTACCTTTGAGCAAGTTTTTCTTGCTGCCCTCAAACTGTCTGAAAGCAACTTCTTGTAACTATTTAATTAGAGGTGACTGCCACTGCAGAGTGTGGGCCTGGGAAATAAATCACTTCTACACTCCCACCTGGAACACCACAGCACTGTCATCCCAAGCATGGAGCTCCATCCAACACAGCAGGAAAAGGTTGGAGAGGCTGCAGGAGGCTCCCGAGCTGACCATGTCCCAAAAGGGATCAGGGCCCTTGTTCTGCTTGTTCTGCTCTACACCCTGTCAGTGCTTCTGCTGAAGCCACAGGCTAGAGGTGGGCAATAGCTCAGCCATATCCTGCTTTGTTCAGAAAAAAGGACATGCAGACTTTGCAAGTGTGAACTTGTCTTTAAATAAATGCACACAAACTGAAAATTATCTTCTACCAAGCAAGGAACCCTTCAGCTTTAGAGTTCCAAAACAATCTCTCCACTTTTAAGTAACTTCTGAATTTTTTTGTTACAGCTTGAACACAAAATTCAACACAATCCCCTGCTTTTTTCTCTCCTAACTTTGGCTGAAAATTGTGAACCAAAGTGACTAATATTTTTTTTTTTTGGGGGGGTGGAGTTTGGAACCAGCTGTGGTCAAAAGCAACAGCTGTAAGAACAGACCTGCCAAGGAGTCTCCCCTGTCCCCCAGACTTTGGTACCCGACACAGCCTGATCCAAGAGAACCTTGGGGAGGGAAATGAGCAGGACACCTCTGCAAGGGCAAGAAACACCGGGCATTAAATCCTCCAAAATTTGAAGACAGGTTTTACTGCAGCACCTTCACTACCCACATAAAAATAAAACTCATGAGAAGAGCCAAAGGGAATGGGAGACCCCACCACTGGGCAGGAGATTGTTTAGTCAAGACAGAAGGCAGCCTTGAGTGTTCAAAGAGCTGTTCTTTGGCCCCTTCTTCTCATACCAGATGGATTTTCTGGCTGAGAGTTATCTGTAATTTTCCTCATAGCTACTTTACAGAGGGAACAGAGCAAAGAAACTACTTGGATCTGGTTTCTTAGAACAGGAGAGAGAATATCCCCAATGCTGTTTTGGATCTCAGGAGGCACCTTACCCCTTTACCTCCCAGTTCAAGTGATCGTTGCATTTCCTTGATCACAATCCAGTTTTTGCACTTTCCACTTGACTCTAAATTCCACAAAAGAGCTTGATTAGGTTTAAAAGTGGAGCTCAGGAAATCTTCAGAAAACCTCCTGAGTCTCTTAAACGTGTAAGCTGGAAAAGCCACGTGTTCCAGGTCCTCACACCAGAACATGGGAATACCAGCTTGCCCCAAAGCTGGAACTGATCCAGCAATCTAAACACCACAAAACTAGGGATGCTGGAAAGAGACTCCACACATCCAGGTTTTTCATCTGGCCTCATCCCAGTGATGTTCTGGCACAGCCCCAAAGGTGCCAAAATGGTGTTCTAATCCGCTTTAAAGCCCTTACAGAGAGCTCTATTCCACACTTCCCAAATTCTCTTTTCAGCAGACAAAACCCCAATTGTCATACATTCCAGAAATGCCTTATGTTTGATCCTAAAAGCAATGATGACTCCACTGCCATTTTTTTGATGTCAACAGTGTCCCATACCAATGACCTTCTCACTTGATCTCCACATGGAAAGCAAAGGGGCTACAGTGGTGTTACATAAATTGCTCCAAGCAAGCAGAGCTTTCTGCAGGAAAGTAGAACAAGTCAGAATTCCTGCATTTTCTGGGTATTTAAGAGTGAATTCCAATTTGGTGGGGGTTTAGGGGTACAAAAAAGGACCTGGTTTCATGTGTACTAACTGCTGAACTAAAAGAAATAACACAAGATTTGTGTCTCACTCACAAATCTGGCACTGGGCAGTCCCCCAGATATCCTGAGAACACTGGCTGGGCACTTGAGCTGGGCCTGGTAGAGTTCCCACACTGACCCAAAAACTCATTGATACCCCCAAAAACTCATTGTGTAGGGGTGCCTGTGTAGAGGAGACTCCTACAACCTGGTCCAAGGACAGTCAGGAAAAACTGGACTGAAAGTTATTAACAAAAAACCCATGTACCTCAAAAATCGCCATAGGATAATTTCTCTACCAAGTTTTAGCCAAAAAACTTTTTAAACTACTTAGAAAGTCATTAAACCAGTCATTTATTCTTGCTGTCCATTTGCTTGTGAGTATAGCAGAGGCTCACTTTTTTCATGGTATCACTCCAGTATTGTACTTTCTTTACTTTACTTTCAAAAATTCCCACTTATATGAATTTTAATGCCATATATCAGTGAGAAAAAAAAATTACCAAACCAAAATACTCAGAACACTGAATCCAGTAAGTTGTTTTTGGAAACTCTTGGAAAACTGTAGCACTACTGAAAGGAACATCAAAAAATAAGTGATTCCTAAAAAAAATAAAAAAAAGGAAACCCCCTACACACACATGCACATCCTGATTCATTCCCTACTACAGCACACTTTAAGAAGAATATACTACTATAAAAGAAACATTCTCACTTTTGAAGCCATTTTCAATACACACAGAAATAGTATTTATACCTCCTCCATGCCTTATCTTCCACAACTTACATCTTTTACTGATGCTTACAGCTGCCTCCCCCTCAAACACTGGGTCTATTCTTCAGTGAAAACCTTTCTAAAAATACAGAGGTGGAAAATTACCTTGCACTTTAAATCTATTATGTCATTGAGGACGGGAAATGAGAAATAAGGGAGTTTGGAAAGACACTCTCAGGCCAGAGAGATATTCATCTGTAATACAAACCACGTAAACATGTCATCTCTAAGAGGTGCACGAGGCATAAAAGCAGTTTAATGATACACACGGCGTTTTGCAAGCCCAAAATCTTACAGGGTCATCATCATTTCCATCCTGCCTCGGAGGTTACAGGCAGTGGGGCCACAGCACTCAGCAGGACCTCAGAAGTGACCTCCAAATTTTTTGTGTGTCCCTCTCAGTCCGTTCCCAGCTCCTGTGTGGCCAGCCCAGCATCCCCATGCTCCATGAGCCCCCCAGTGTGTCCCTTTGGGACAGGGCCACCACACAGCCACCCACACAGACAGCAGGACGGGGCAGGGACCAGAACGAGGAATTACCCCAACTTTGCCTTAGAAGATTAAATGCTATCTCCCAGATTTTCTTTTCATGCTGACAAAATATTGTTTTGTCCTGTTTCAAGGATCAGGTCCTTTCAAGATTACAAAAAAAAAAAAACAAAACAAAAAAAAAAAAAAAAAAAAAAAACCAAAAAAAAAAAACACAAACAAAAAAAAAACCAACCAAACAAAAAAAACCAAAAAAACCCAAGAAAGTCTGTAATGATTGCAAACACTGATTTTTATCCATGGAAAACTGCATGTGCCAGGAGACAGCAGCAAGGGTGCATCAACTGCAGTGAACTCACGGCCAGAGCAGCTTCCTGAAGTTATTACAAAATTCAGTTTCAGACTGGTTTGCAAGAAGACCACAAACCTTAATTAGTGCAATAACAGGGGAGTGGGGGGAAAAAGCCCAAAGCCTCCTTCTGAATAATTGTCTATTTGTTTATCACTATCGCTCCACGGGCTAATTATTTGCTTAAGAAAATACCTTTAAAAAGCCTCTCATAAGTAAATAAATAAATAAAAAATCAGCCATTTGTTTTTCCAGTGTGGAGTTTACACTTCTAAGTTTCAGCAACACAACGTACCAGATATTTGATGTTCCAGATGGTTGTGGGGAACCAGAAATACTTGAGGGAGGAAGGGCAGGCTGTACTTTTTGTATCTCTTACCAAGAGCTGATGCCTTTTCAGCAAGAAATTCAGCAGAATGGCCGTGGCTGGCCAGCACATCTCCAAACTGAATGAAGATGCAGCTTCCAGAGGCTCTATTAATTGTGCTGGAGTGCCTGCTAATGTCATCTTGGAAGTTGCACTTGTGGCTCCAAAATAAAAGCAAAAAATTTACAGTTTCATTTAAAAGTTTGGTGGCACTCGGGACACTCTTGGGATGCGCCTGAGAAGTGGCAAAACCCAGACTTGCTCCTTCATCCTCCAGCTTTTGCACAGGTACCAGGTCTCTCTTCCACGTGTCCCAACTCCCCCTTTTCTGTGTTAACAATTAATTATGGCACACATTTCAATTAGCATCCCAGCCCTGTGATCAATGACCCACGTGCTTCTGAAACACGGGCAGCTCCATCCCTCCAGGAAGCCCCACCAGAACCCTCCGTGCAGGTTCCAAAGGGTTAATCCCCCGAGCAAATTCTTCAGATGTGTAATTTAATACTTCATAACTGCTGAAAATTGGAGCCCACATAATTTATTTTCTTTGGTCTGGGCACATTTGCCTCATGCTCGGCTGTGGCTGACTTCAGAGGGACACACCTAAAGCCCTCAAGAGTCCCAAGTGGCCCAAGTGAGGCACGCAGAGATTGTGGGGCTTGGAGGCAGCCCAAGGATTAGGTGTTCCTGAGGAGGTTTTCTTGGCTCCACGAAGCCCACGGATGTCACGGGAACAAGGCCGTGGGTCCACGGGGGATGTGAGCCCTGGGAGACAGCCCTGGCACAAAGGGACACGTGAAAACAACCCCACCGTGCCACCAAAAAGCACGGCGAGGGACGGAGGGATGGCAGGAGACAATCGCTTCATTGTGGGAGCGGAGCGGGGAATCGCAGAGCCGAGCTCCACCTACAGTCCCCTTTGCAAAGCTGACTCCAGCCCTGGCTTTCCTCCACTGCCTGCTCTCGAATTTATTTATTTTTTTTAATATTTCTCTTTTAATTTCTTTAGCAATTATTTTCACTGCAAAAAAAAAAAAGTCATCTGCATTTCTATTTCCAGCTGAACTTGTACATAGCTAAAGGTACTGCATTGTCCCAGTGCTTTTAAGGTTAGTTTACTTTCTGTATTTTGAAAGTAAATAGCCTGCTTTTTCCTGGAATTTATTTTAGGATTCCGTCTCTATCACTGGCTTTCATTTGCACCAGCTTCATATCGTCTGACAGTATTTCACATTTTTATTGCAGCTTGATTGCAGTGCAGTAGTTTCATCATTCCAGGAAAAGAAAATATATATAAAAAAAATGTTTGTCTAAATTGTATCCTTGCCCTCCTTAAAAAAAAAAAAAAAAAATCAAATTATACCAAGCTTCAAACATGATTGGGGTTGCAACTTTTAAAAGCAGTAGCCAGCCTCTGAAAGCATCAAGGAAAATATTACTATTTTCTACTTAAAAAAAAGCCTTGGACACACATTCAAGCTTTGATGTTGATGCCATACAATAGTGTATCCCCTAGAGAACCTGAGGCAGAGCATGGGTCACACATGGAACTGGTGCCCTGGTCCCCAGCCTGGGTCCCCCTCGTGACCTCACTGCACTTGGATGGAGCCCAGGAGGCAGCAGGGCTGAGGTGACCAGCCCACACCTCCTACCCTGGGGAATCACCCAGGCTTTTCACCCACAGGGACCCTCCCATCCCATCCCCTGGGACACAGCTTTCCCAGGAAGGAAATGGAAATCCCTCCTGAAAAAAGCAGGATGCACAACCACTGGTCTTCAGAATTTTGTCTGGGCAAGTGACCAGTACGAGGCCAGCCTCCCCACACCATCCATGGGGAGAAAATGCCACCAACTGGGCAAACAGGACAGAGCCATAGCCAAAATTCAGCTCCACCAGACCCAGAAGGGCGTAGAATATTTAAAGGTGTGGTCCAGTTTCTGTGCAACTCCTTCACTCATCATACTGGTTGGACTCGATGAGCTGAGAGGTCTTTGCCAGCCTGAGGACCTCCATGAGGTCCTGCTACGTCATGCACCTTATACAAGGTTAGCTCTGCTTCTTAAGTGACAGATGAAACCAAAAATAGAATAAACAGGTCCTCTGAGCACATTGTGTCCTTTTCTGTTAATTCAGGCCCACCCAAGCCCCTGTGCTGGGTCAAAGCAGTGAGCTCCATTTGGTACCCAGTCTCCTGGCAACACCAGCTCTGTTGAGAAGTGGAAGCCCTGTCCCATTAAAGAAATTTCTACATTCAAATTCCTGCCATAATACTGAAAGACACAAATTAGGACGTACACCAAACCATGGAAGGAGAAAAGGAGGTGAGCAAGACAAAAAGGAAGTTTTCACTCAGAATAATATAGGGAACTATTAATTTGTAAAAGGTTCTTAGGTGCTACCATGATCTACCAACACAAACTAAGGGAAGGGAGCCCCTCCCTGCTGAGGAAAGGCTGAGGGAGCTGGGGCTGTTCAGCTCAGGAGCCCTCAGCCCTGGGTGGCCCTGGCTGCAGCAAGGGCTCCAAGCAGGGCCCAGCAATGGCACCAGGGCACAGGCAGGAGCTGATCCCAGGAGTTCCAGCAGCAGGAAGAACGTCCCAGTGCAGTGACCAAGCCCTGAGCAGAAGCCAGAGAGGGTGAGATATCCCAGAACCATCTGGATGCAATCCTGTGCCATTTCTGTGGGGTGACCCTGCTGGAGCAGGGAGGTGACACCAGATGACCCACTGTGGTCCCTTCCAGCCTGCCCCACTCTGTGATTCTGTGAAAAACCCTCTTATGCACTCAACTTATGTGAAAGAGCAGAAAAGGAATTTAAAAACTCTCCAGGTCTTGTGAGAATTTTTAACGATTATTATTATTATCTCACTTCGTGGTCCAATATGTCCAAAATTTATATAACTCCCAAATGAGTGTCTTGCATCCTAGGTGACAAAGCCAAGTAGGAAAGATTGAGCAGTTTGGAGGCCAACAGGAGCTTTGGAAAAGGAATACACTGTTCCATCTCCTGTGCAGCACTTCCCCAGCAGTTCCCTCTCCGTGCACACTTTTATGAGACAGATATTTGACCTGTTACACCATGATACATAAAATAATAATAAGTAATGAGTGGGTGGGTGATCTCACCAGTGTCTTTAAACCTCCTGCAATGTGTGGGTTACGAGGTTTGAATCACACAGAAGTAGCACCAAATTTGCCTGCTGCTTCAAAGAAACTGCGGGAGAAGGAGTGGCCAAGTGGTGAGGAAGAAAGGAAATTAATAAAACCTGAAACAAGAATGAGATGAGTAGAAAAGCTTTAACAAAAACAAAGCCAGAGTAACTACTTGGATATAAAAAAGGTAGATGATGTTCAGTCAAGCTTCTGATGATTTTCATCCTTGACAAATGCTCCCCATTTGTGGTGAGGATATATTGACAAATATATACTTAATCTTATCTGGAGAATAAAAGAACAGGTGACACTGATCCTTCTCATCACTGTCACCCAGAGCAACTCCCTGACACAACTCCCACACCAGTACAAACGAGACCAGAATTAACTGTGAAGCTCATGTTACCAAAAAAAAAAGGAAGAAAAAAATTAAGAAAAAATAATTTATTTACCAACAAAAATGGTGTCCAGCCTGAATTTCTACCCCTACATTACCCAGAGCCAGGACTCAAAGGAGGTTACTCTGCCATGAGGCTGCATGGCCAGGCCCTACATTTATGAATGAAACTGCTGCTTTTTTTCCAAATGTAAGATCTGAGACCATGGATGAGTGCCACTTTTTTTTTTTTTTTACAAAACCCTTAGGAGCATGAGTGTGCTGTATTTCTTCAATTCAATGCTGATATATCTGATTTCCCTCCAGGACAGACCAAACATTAAATAACACTGAACAGGCTGAGTGCACAGCTAAAATACTTGCACTGAAAAGTTTTCATTCTCAGCTTATTTCCTAGTTTACAAAAGCTCTTATCAAAAAAGCTCTCTAAATTGGAATTAGTTAGTGATCCAGGTCTCTAAAGCCCAGGGACTGGAAGTGAAGATTTCTTAATTATACCAGCAGGGGCTTGATTTCTATTCTTAGTGCAGCTGGGTAATGTTGTTAGGTTCTTGCAGAGCTCTGTTTCTCACTGGCAGGGGTAGCCCCTGGTTTACTTTGACAAAAATATAGAGCTCTTGAAATTGAAGCATCTTCACATATGTAACAAAACACATCCACTTCACACACACATCCAGCTCTTCAGCAGAGCCCAGGTTCCTTTAAAGCTCAGTACCTCATTATTTGGGAATCTAATCACCAGTCGCTGAGTTTTCACCCAAAAAACTTTTGGGGTTTTATTTTATTATTTTTCTCCCAATGGGACTTCAAATACCTCTGTTTCTCTCTTCTTCCTTGGAGGAACCAGTTGCTCAGCTGTAAATCCACCTCCAAAAAGGCTAAACACCAGTCCCACAACAAACTTTTGGGATCAAGACCCACCAGATCACAAGCAGGATCACAAGAACCCCCAGAATTAAAAAATATCCACTCACAGTGACTCAAATTCTGTGTCAGTCACTTCCCTCCTGCATTACAGGGATGGACCCAGCCTAGAGAACAATAACCAAAACCAGCCTTGTACTTCATATAGAACAAAAACTTTCCACCCCAAGATTGATATCGCCACAGATCAGCTCTAAAATCCTCAAAATAGTCTAATAAATAAAACCTTACTGAATTAAACATGGTGTAAAATATAGCAACACAAGCCCACAGCTGCCGTTTAAATGCATTGAGGGTAAGGGGTGGGGGAAAAAGGGATATTAGTTTATCTTAAGGCTCCTGGATAGAACCCAAAAATCAGGCTGAATCCCCAAGTAGGTCATATTTGTCTCATTAAAATATCTGAGTCACACTGGCAATATTCTCTGAAGATAAATGAACTCTGGACTCAGAACAAGGTAAAGCTGTAATTATTAAAGCAACTATTTAAATCTCCACTGTCACTGGGCACCTTCAGCAGAGGAGGCTGATGGTCAGCCTTGCTTTCTCCCTCTTTTTTGCCCACACAACACACAAAAAACTCCTGCAGGACGAATCAACTGCACATCACAAGGCAACTGGTGGTCACATGAGATGCTATTTTTAAAAAAGGCACAGAAATTCTTGTATCCTTGCACTCCTATCTGCTCAAGCTATTTTATCCAAACTCCAACTTTCTTGCTGTGAAACGGTTCCCTCTTTGGTACCTTTTCTGCCAAAACCCAACTGTAACAACAAAAGTTTATAAACAATGAAAATTCCAGCTGCTTGACATCAGTGATGTGAAGCTTTCACTTCACACTGATACAAATATTTACCCTGAGCTCTGGCAAAGCTTTCCTTGCCCATGTCGCCCTTAATCATGCATTTTTCCTTGATTGAGTTATGCTTTCCAGTACGTGATTTGCTCTGGTTTACTTTTTAACACATCCCAGAGGCTTTGTCAAAAATCAGCTCTGTGCAGGCCATGTCATTTGGTAGCTGCCAAACGTGCTGCTCAGAAGGACCTTGGCAAACAGAAAAACAGTGTCTTTTTCTAACTGCTCTAATAAATGTGTTTGTTCTTTTCTGACCACCATTTATTTCTTAGATCCCACATATACATAAAGCAATGAGCCAAGAAAGTAAGCAGAAACACACTCATTTTCCCTTTTATCTACTCCCTCGGGGCACTGCACTGACTTCTCTTACAGACACCTTATAGCTAAGAAGCTGCAAAGTATCGATGACTCACTTTTTATTATTATTTACGAGACAGAAAGGGTATTATCAGAGGGAGTAATAATAAAGAATCACTTGGTTGCCGCTTTAATACTCGTAAAACTAAATATACAGGAGTCAAAACAAATATAACTCTACCTGGGCAAATAGGATCATCACCAGCCATTCTGGCAATTATAATTATTCTTCCAAGAGAAAGGAAATTTGAGAGATTTCTCAGTTCCATTCACATAAAGCCAAGTGCAATGAGGAGGAAAATCTCATCTGCAGCATCTAACATGGAGAGAAATTTATTTCAACCTATTCCTGAAAGTGGACCCAAATCTTAACCAATATATTTTTGTTACCCTTTCTTTTTATACCTCTCTACATCCCACTGAGAGAGGACAAAGAAAAGCAGCAAAGATAAATGATGCCAAAGAACTCAGGGCCCTGGGCAGAAGTTTTCTAATTATTTTTTTATTAATTAGATAAATCTTAAACACAAGCCTGTGCTCAGTATACCACAAAAGGATGAATCAGCTCCCAGCTCTTCCTGTAGGTGGATCAGTCATCCATGGGAAGAGACAGAAAACTGCTCCAAACAACAATCAGAGGTAGCCAGCAGCTTAGGAAAGAAAATCAGCACCATTTTCAGGCTGCAAACAAAGAAGAAAAACCTGAAATCAACTGCAAATAAAAACTAAGGTCAAAGATGAAAATAAAGAACTCCTGATCCACCTGAAAACTAACTCAGGTATTCCATACTGAGTTACTATTTCAATAAAATGTTGGTGCATAAACTACAGGATCCCAAATGAGTTGGCTGAAACACAAAACACTTTAGTTTTGCATTTCAACAACAGTTCTTTTTTTTCTTCTTTTTCTATCTAAAGTTTGCTCACTACTGGTGTTTCACATCAAAAGCAAGAAAATTTAAAAAAAATACTTTATGGTGCTAACAACTCATTCTATTTCAGGTTAAAACTAGCCTGTAGATTCATCAATCTTAATGCAGTCTTAATCTAAAAATTAAATATTTCAATAAAACATGAATATTTTGAGAACTTCAGTATTTTGGATATTCAAGAACATTTTTCTTCGTTTATGTAAGACAAAATTTTATTGAAGCATGTCTTTGTGAGTCTTGGGGTTCTGGCACCCACCACAGGCTACCACTGAGGGGAGAAGTGGCAAAAGGGAGAAGCAGTCTGGGCTGACTCCTGGATGACAAATTGTTCAGCAAGTGACAGATTCACACTTCAGGCTGGTCACTGCACAGGACTTAAGCACAGCATCTGCAGTGAATTTTCACCTCTTGCTGAAGGGGGAGAATCACCCAGGGTGGTCCCTGCTCCAGTCCCAGCATGGCAGGAGAGAGAAGAGCAATATTTGTGACATAATCACATTAGAAAAATCAACCTGGGGAACTCAGAGGACAGATAAGATCCAGTGTCTCACAGCTTCTGTACCTAATATTAGCATAAACCAGCTTCAGTCTTGGAAGAAAAAAAGATTTTTGAGTTTCCAGGTGCATCCTGAGTGTTTTGAAAGCCTCCAGTGAAACCCAATTAAATGTCATTTAGAAGTCTCACAGACGTCTATTTGCAATATGTATATTTGAAATTTTTATTCCAAAAATCACACTAGGGATATTTGAACATTTATATTAATGCAGTATGACAGGAGCCCAATAATTGCATATCTTGTGGTACTGTCAGCCTTACAGATATGTGTTTTCATCACTTGACTTTCTGGTTTCATTCGGAAATAAAAATATTTTGACCTGGTACTGGGGTGCCAGAATTCCCCTAAAGCAATGGGAAAAAATGCATCATCAGAAAGACCTAAAATATAAAGAACCTCAACATCAAAAAATAGCAAAAGCCACCCCAAAACACAGCAAAATGAATAACTGGTTCATCTCACAGCCATTGATGGAGTTCCCTTTATCTGTGTCTCAGCTGATCATTCCTAAACCCCTTAAAGGTCAAAGCACATAAAAGGTGCCTGTAGGAATTCATTTATTTCACTAAAAGGAAGAAATGTAGAGCTTGATTCAGGTACTCAAACAAGATGAGCTGTGGGTCCTGAAAGCTGCAGGAAATGGAAATACAGATTGAGAACCTCACCACCAGAGGCTGCAGCAGGAGCTCCCCATTAAACAGATATTTGTGGCCAAATTCACTTGATTTACCACACTTGGAAGGCAGAATCCATCTCTGCTGACTCATTTGGGGCTGGGATTGGGTAACCCTCCAGGTCCTGTCCAACCCAACCCATGCCATGACAGTGGCACCCCAGATGACAGCCATGGGGAGGCACAGGAGGCCAAGGCAGGGAGGTGAAACCCAACCCATGTGGCTCCCACAAAAAACACCCCACAGGTCACAGCAAGCTGACCTGCCAAGAAAAGGGGAGTTTCACATGAGCTCACAGGTAATTAACTCCTGTGACTAATGAACTCACAGAAACACACACAACAACTGCAGCTCTCTGCACATGAAGGACCACCAAGAGTCCAAGGACAAACTTCCCTCCCCACATGCAAATTGCTGCTATTCCCAGAATTCATCTCATCATCATTCACTAATTAGAGGGGAAAAAAACCACCAAAAAACATGAAGGTGAACAAAAAAAGACCCAAGATCAAGTAGTTTTTTCTTCAAATTACTGAAATGGATTTTTTTTTAAGTGAAAGGCACATTTTGGACTGAAACCACTTTCTGATGCCTCCAAGGTTCACTCCAGAATTAAAATTAAAAGCCCTTCAAGGCTTTTGATCACATTGAGGAAAATATCAGAACTCTACTCAGGTAAGAGCTCTTTGTTGAACCAGTTCCTTATTTTACATCACATTTTCACTGACTGAAAGCAGTTCAGGTCAGAACAAGTAAAGAGACCCTCATTTTAGTCTTAATTTCTTATTAATTCTAAGGGTTTCTGTTGCTGCAATGAAAAATTTCCAGATTTCCAGCCCCAAATTTCACTATGGATTTCAATAACTTCTCTGAAGAATTTCCTGGAGTTTCATGGGACTAAACAGAGGTAAAAAATGATACATAGATGTATTTATTCCAAAGGCTTTTATGTTCTCTATATTCTGGGTATTCTCTAATACTTTATCTCTCCATCAAATCTCATGAAGTCACCTATTAATGTCTCTCACCTCATAATTGTCTCCTCACCATTTTCAAATTCTTCCCACAATCAGAAAAAAAAAGACAATTCCTCCTTTATCTGTAAACAACTGTTTATTTTCCCTGTTGTGTTTCCAAGACTGCAAGAACTAAAGTGGAAATTGGAAAAAAAACATAAAAAAGGGTTTTTTTAATTAAAATAAATTATTCTTCCCGATGATGGTGTCAGGAAATTCTCTTGTAGCAGCTCTCTGTCACTCCCAGGTGGAAAGTCAGTAGAGGGAGCACAAGAGCACACAGAGAAATTGTTAAAGGACTACCAAAAATCCTTATTTCCATCCAATCATTATTATTGGGGGGTTTGTTTTCTTGAATATTCCCATCTGCCTCACCAGAAACAAGTGCTTAAAAATGATAGAAAGCAATCATGTTGCTTGGAGAGGAAAAAAACCAGACCCAAAGCCCCAAAATTCAGCAGTGTAGATGAAGAGCTGGAAAGCTCTGTCTCACCAAACAGAAAATCAAACAACTTTCCTAAAACAGGCATTTTAATCATGATGCTGAGTTACTTTCTGTTTTAGTAACTGCCACAAAGCATTGCTGGCCATGGCCAGTGCAGAACTTGTAATAAAATCTAATAATCACAGCAGAACTCATCAGGATCCATCAGAAATGAGCAGCTCTGGGGAGACCTGGGACAAGCTTCATTCCAGAACTGAAACGAGGACAAGATTTGCTAAATTCTGTAATTAAACAAAAACCTCAGTCCACATGCATCCCAAACTTGCTGAATTCCCAAAGTTTTTCAAGAATTCCTCACATCTCTCTGCCGGAAATCTCTGGACTCAGCTTGAGCAAAGTTGGAACCATTTATGTTTTTTTTATCAAAACTATGGGAAATTCAATTATTTTTCATGGTTTTGGCCCGATATCAACTACAACACTGCATTTCTGTGCACGATTCATTTCAACATTTCAGTTTTATTTGAACCTCAGAGCATGATCAGGGGGACAAAGTCCTTCCTCATATCATTGGATATAAATCCAGAGGAATGACAGTGGTTTTATTGGTGCTCTTCCTGTGGTACACCATTTTAAATGACAAGTTTAATGTGCATATCAAGGCTGAAAGGGGGGGAAAAAAACCCAAACAACTCCACCATGAATCCCTGCAAACCGTGGAGCTGAACATTCCTCTCATTCCTGTGCATAAAACTGCATTATCCTTTGGTTTACAAATCCCTACCAGAGGGCTGAACACAGTTACATGACTAAGGACATACAAGATTATGCTCTTCTCATCATTTTAAATTAATTACATAAAACTGTGCTCTTTAGTCATGACAAAGTTCTTTGAAGACCCATTTGGAACAGTTTTAAAACAGTGAAATATCCCACTCTAGATTATTTTTCACAAAAGTAGAAAATTCAGGCAAAACACAGTATCTTTGTTATATTTTTTGCTTCCCATCCAAACCAACCAAATCCCTGTGAAATAAAAAATACTAATATTTTTGTTTGCAATATTTTTGCACAAGAAGTATGGAGGGCTGTGGATTTGTAGAAGAAAGGAAAGGAGACACAGGGGAAAAAAAAACCAGAAAAAGATCACAAAAGTTTTCAGTTGATAACTGTGGTATGCATTAAACTTCTCCAGAACTTCTCCACCAAGATACTTCCTTTTTTCCTTCTACACCAACACAACTCAAACCCAAAGTCCTGAGACAGATATTCCACCAATTAAAAGAAAACAGATCCCTTCCAGTCTTTGCATCTTTGAGGAATTTTGACTTGGCCACTAAAAATTCCAGCAAAACTTTTCTTCCTTCTGCTCTTGGTCGACTCACAGAACCAAAGCCCAAATACCCAGCTCAAGGGTAGGGCTCGGATTAAAGCCCACCCAAGCAACCACAAGAAGAAGAAAATCAGGAACTTCAGCAATATTTAAATACCCTAGTACTTCCACAGGCCATGAAAACACCCAGCAGAATCTGCCAAACATTTGCAGAATTTTATGAGTTGCCCATCTGGGGTCTGAACTGCTACCACAGGACTGAGAAACTGCCACGGAGGATTTTAATGATCTTTTAAATCGAGTTCCTGCCCTGCTCAGCCTCTCCCTTGCCACTCAGGAATCATTTCCTTCTGCTGCCCAGTGCCCATCTCGTGTGAGCAGAAGTTGAGATTTCCTTGTGTGCATTCATTTATTTGTACACACCCAGCAAGTACCAACTGCCCAAGCACATGCCCAGCACTCATTTAAAGTAGGAACCCATTCTGAAAGGTCAGAGGGCATAAATTGTGTGTTTATTGGCTTTAAATTGGCTTTATATCACATTTGTGCAGCTGGAATTTATCCTTCTGATAGCTGAGAGCTCTGCAAAAATCAAGTTCATTGCATACAACATGTAACATTTATTTTATACAAGAAATAAGGATAATAACAAGGCTACCTGGCCACTACCTTGAAGCCCAAGTTCCTGTGACCTTGATCATCCTTTGATCTGGTAGAGATTTACATCTACAAACATGAGGTGCACAAATGATTAATTATTTTAGGTAATTTAAATATTTTTCTAAGTCAAAACAAGATGCCAATACCTGAGGGAATGGATTTCCTGAAGTTTTTTTTTCCAGCAAGTCCAAGAGTTCAAAATTAGCAGCCAGAAACTGAGCCCCACAAATTGATTTAAAATATCATTGTTCTACACAGCAAGGGGATAAATAGTTTATTTCAATATCAAGCAGAGGCCTGACTGATAAATACTCTCTACACTAAACTGTGTTTCACAGAAATTAAAAAAAAAAAAAAAATCATGAGTATTTCTAAGATTCAGGAGAGTCTGGAAAAGCCCTGCTTACAGAAAATATTTCAGTAGCATTTCATTTAAAAGAAGTTAATATTAAACTGATGGTAGAAGTATTTAAAAATACTAAACCAAGAACACTGAGGCATCACTGATTAGAGGAGAAACCACACACCCCTTTGTGAAATACAGGAGAGATGGTGGCACCAATAAAAGACACAGCTAATCTTGCTTTATGGAGACTCAGGGGAATGCCCAGAGCTGCACTGCTGTACTGGCAGGTAATCTACTGCCTCTTTAAATAAATCTAAATATTAGGTCTAGCAGGGATCAACCTGAGAAAAATGCTAAAATATAACTGCTAAAGTTAATACTTATTTAATACTTGCTTTTCTACAAGACTTAAAATGAAAAAGGCTTTCCAACTATTATGAGATGTACAGTCTTAATCTACATTTCAATAAGATATTTAAAGGCAATGCTGAAACTGTCAGGGACCCTTTCTTAAGCCTGGGAGAGGCCAACAAAGCAGTGCTGACAGTTCCGTTCCCCGCGACACCGAAGCATTATTTTATCAAGAAAAATGTTATTATGCCTGTATTCATCTTGGAACTCCTCTTGGGAGACTTTTCCCACCCCCCAGGTGTATTTGGTGGCACGGATGCCACTGCACCACTTGGGGTGTCAGGAGCCCTGGAGGGATCAGTGGAGGGGCACATTCTTCTGTCATGTTTTATACAGAAAGGCTAAAAATGAAAATACAATGAAATTTCTGCCATACCCATAAACTGTAACAGTACTCTAAAATGTGCCTAAAATTCAACCTGTTGTTTTCCTCTAACTGCCAGACTATTATAGAGGATTTTTAGAAGAGATTTTCATTGTTACAATTTCCATATCTGACATTAACATTTATATATATTCATTCTTTATGCTGAATACACTCTTTAGTATTTTTATTTTTTAACATCTTTGTTGTAGACATTATAAAAACAACACATCAAGCACCTTGTTAAATTAACTCTTTCATTAATAATGTGGCTCCAGTTTGAAAATAAGCCTTTGACTCTTGTGTGAATGTGTACATACACCCATAAACAGTTTCTAATTAGTCACACGGGGATTCAAATGCAGACTTGTATGCCATAAACCAACACTGGAGTGTATAAGAAACTGTCAGTCAGATCAAAAGTCAATCCAAAACCATCCCATTTGCAGAGCTGAGATGCTGTCACAGTTAGTTAGCCCAAAATGTTTAAAACAGCGACCAAACTTTTATTCTAATTGAGCATGAGTTGAAAGGCTGCACACTTTGATGTCTTGGCTTTTATCATTTGTATATAGCTAAAAACAGCAGGGTGGGGGGGTGGGTTTAGTTTCTTTTAGAAATAGGAGACATTAGTTCTTATTGAAAATATACAGGTAGGTCAGGCTGTGTTTGTGGAGCCAACGTATGGTTTTCAACCATGCATGTAATCACTTACAGCACCACTCCTCAAAAGTGCAATTAGTGGAGTTTCTCATTACTATTTAACCTTTTCTTCCTGTCCATTGTTGACAAAATCATTAAAAAATTGCATCTTCTGAACATTATCTGCAATGAAATCCTGCATCTCCCCAGGAAATGCAAGGACTTGGGTAGCAATTGTCATTTTTCAATCCTTTCATTTTTCCAGGAGGGGAGAGGGCAGCAGAGCCTGTTTGCAGGAAGCCTATTTGAGCAGATGCCTACAATCTGAGAACATGTCCACAGAAACTTGAGAGGCAGCAATGAAAAGTCCAGGCCTAATCTCATTATAGAAACACTCAGTTACAGCGAGGGAAACACAAAATGCCAGGAGGGTGGGGAAGTCAAGGAGGCAAAGGAGCCTCTCGCTGCACTTCCAGGCAGAGCACAAACACCCCCAAGCCAGGGTGTCCTGGACCACCCCTCCTCTTTTTAATGAAACATAAAAAGCATCTTGCAAAGAAAAAAGGGAACAGCAGAACTTTCACACCTCTTGCTTCACTGGGACCACAAAAAAAAAAACCCAAACACCTATTAACTTCAGTAGACACCACAACATTCCCAAAATCCATCACCTGCTGACAGTCTGTGCCTGTGCTGGCAGTTCCAGGGGTGAAGCTTAATGCTGTAATTTTTAAGGCTGCAACTCAAATCCTGTGTTTAGCTCCGAGCCCTTCACTGAGAGGACCCTGAGGGGCTGGAGCGTGCCCAGGGAAGGGAACAGAGCTGGGAAGGGGCTGGGGAATTCCTGAGGGAGCTGGAAAGGGGCTCAGCCTGGAGCAAAGGGGGATCAGGGATGGGTTATGGGGCTGGAGAGTGCCCAGGGATGGGGAATTCCTGAGGGAGCTGGGAAAGGGGCTCAGCCTGGAGCAAAGGGGGACCAGGGATGGGTTATGGGGTTGGAGAGTGTCCAGGGATAGGGAATTCCTGAGGGAGCTGGAAAGGGGCTCAGCCTGGAGCAAAGGGGATCAGGGATGGGTTATGGGGTTGGAGAGTGTCCAGGGATGGGGAATTCCTGAGGGAGCTGGAAAGGGGCTCAGCCTGGAGCAAAGGAGGCTCAGGGGGGACCTTGTGGCTCTGCACAAGTCCCTGACAGGAGGGGGCTCAGGGTGGGTCGGGCTCTGCTCCCAGGGAACAGGGACAGGAGCAGAGGGAACGGCCTCAGGCTGGGCTAGGGGAGGTTTAGGCTGGATATTGGAAAAATTTCTTGACTTCAAGTGTGGTCAGGCATTGGAACATGCTGCCCATGGCAGTGGTGGAGTCCCTACCCCTGGAGAGCATAAAAAGCCATGTGGAGGTGGCACCTGGGGACATTGACTAGTGGTGGCCTTGGCAGGGCTGGGAGAAGTGCTGGAGATCCTGGAGGTCATTTTTAACCTGAGCAGTTCTATGACTCCATGGTTTATGGTGCCCCAGCAGGACTGAGACTGGGCAGCACTGCGAGCACACCTGGGTGTGCTCCTCTCCTGGCCCCAAAGGAGCTCTGTCACCACCAGTGTGTGCTCAGAGAGGAGGGGAGGCAGAGGGACACATCCTTCTCACAGCATCCATGGCCAGGTGGCCTTAAACATCCTAAAACAGCAGCAGCAGGACAGACCCACTGGCTAAGCAGCCACATCTGATGAACGGGTTCCTCCTGCACCTTCCCCAGCACTGACTGGTCTGCTCTAACATCACAGCCCTGGTAGTGGGTTTGGAAATGCTGTTCCAGAGGACAATCACCCTCCTCCAACCTCTACAAAAGTTCTCACTCCCCAAAAATCCTCTCCACTTGTGTAATTCAGCATTAGTTTAAATCCTGTCTTTCTCCCAAGACAGGAATTTATTGCAATCTGAAGAAAGCAGCTTCAGCACAGTTCTAGTGACAGAAAGGAGAAATTTAAGAGGGAACCTCAAGGCAACTATTCCTTGGCTTGGGATTGCAACCTTCCATGCTAAAGCTTGCACACATTTTGTGCCAAAACTCACACGAGTGTATTTTTAACCAAATCATTGCCAGAATTAACCCAGGCTGACAGAAAACAAATTTACCTGGCACCACAAAAGGAAATAACAACTGGAGACTCCAGGGGAGGAAGGGGTGCACAGATTGTCCTCAAGGCTCTGCAGAAGGCACGGGGCAGTGCAACAGCATCTCTTTACAGAAATTACCATAAAGTTCCTATGACCTGAGGGTCATCCCTGAGACCAGGAAACCATTTTGTTAGGGACTCTATGAAAACATGCTAAGGCACAAATTCCAGTATCTAAAAACCAGATGGGAAAGGATTATGAGAAAATTATGACTTGAATTTTCCAGATGAAGAACAGAAGAAAAGTAGACCTATTTTGTTCTCACCTTTTTTTTCTGTAAGGAATAGCATGACTTCACTGCTTCCAACAAGAGATAAAGCAACTTTTGATGCTTTGTCCAAGGACACCTCAGAAACCTGCAGCAAAGCAGGAACTCCACACAGCCAGAGGTAACACCATCCTAATTCCCATGGAATGTTAGCCAAAAGGTGATTAGGGAGAGTCTCCTCAAACATTTCTCACAATGAAACTGTGCCCAGTGTATTCCCTCCAGAAATACCATGCCAGGGCTTCTCAACACTGAGGGTGCCAGATGTATCAGGCTTGGGTTGGCAGTGGGGAGGGCAGTCCTTCCTACTACTTAGCTTTGCTCTGAAATTAAGAAAAGGCTGCAGGATCTGTGGGAACAGGATATCTAGCAGCAATTGCAGCCATTATTTCCCCCCTTTTATAGAGCTACCTTTTAAACTATGCTTGAGATCTTTGTTGTTGTCTCGTACCCCGTGGCACCGGCCTGGCGAGATGAGACTTGGGCGAGATGCAGCACATAAAAGCATCCACTGTAAGTGTGACAAATTGCAATGACAAGGTTGGGTTGGAGGTAACTTGTGAATGATCTGGTGAATTGAAAAGGAGCCTAGGAGCAGTGCAAGGAGAATCTGGGCAGTGCCAGTTGTGTGCTGCAGGCAGGAGGCTCGCTGAGAACATGGCAGAAACGCACCGTGCCTTATTAACACACCCAGCTCCTCATCGAGCTCTCTGCAACACAAACACATGGCATCAGCAATCAACCATATTATTATTAATAATGCGGTTCAAATGTGCAGAGGAGGTGAATTTGGGACGAATCCAGCATTTGAATGATGGAGTTGGAAAATGAAAAGCTCTGCTTAGGTACCCAGAGAACACAGGCGTTGCTGTAAAAACCCAACACACGGCATACAAAGGCGTGCAACTCACTAAAACCCAGCTCAAGTCATGAATAAAAACAATGCCATAATTCTTTGCACTCTAGAGCACCTTTCAGAAATCACTCTGCATGCATTCCCTGCTAAATACAACATCCTTGCAAGACAGATGAGGAACAGTACCCTGGTTTTCAGGATGGGAAACAGAGGCAAAAATAATCCCACACCCCAACCTCGCTGGAAGATTGTTGATGAGGGCACACTATGATTGTGACTGATTAACTTGATGTGGTATTTTAGTGAGGCCTCCAGGGTGAGGATCTCTTCAATTCCTCCATGAAGAAAAACACCAAAACCCCTTTCCCTTGCCTGAGCCATCAAAATGGTGGAGCATCATAAACCCCCTCCTTCCTTTATTTTCTTTTTGTCATCACCCCTTATGTGTGTCATTTTCTCCAGCTACCTAAACCTCCATGGGTAAAACTGAGTAGTACCTGGAATTAAACACACCTCAGTTCAAATCAAAATCTAAATTTATCATCATAAATCTCCTGGTGACACAGTATGATCAACACTTAAAGGTTCACAGAAAAAAAGCACACAATTTTTGCTGTTACAGTTAAGCCCCTGAAAACACTCAAAAATCCAGGTTTAGACCAAAACACTGACAGGATGCTTCAGTGTTTGTCCCCTAAAATGTAAGGAAAAAAACCCAGAAAATTCTGTTTTTTCTGTTAAAAAACCAGAATTTACATGTTAGTACTGTCACAACTTACATAGATCATATTTATGCTGTGGCATATTCAGGACCTGTTTTTTAACTTAAAGCACCACTGTAATACTCGAGATACTTTTCAATAAAAATCCAAGTATAAAAATGAGCAATTTACTTCCAGACAGGACTATCAGCTGGGACATTCATCATCCCAAAACCCCCTTCCTTTCTCCTGATAAGCCTTTCCTGGAGCACAACTCAAGTTCTGTAACTCCAGGGAAGGTCTGGTATTTAACAATGATCTAAGATCATGGAGGTGCATGTAATACATATTTTTCCAAAGTTGTCCAACACCTTTACATTCCCTCCACCCAACAACCAATAGCCAATATCCTCCTCTAACACTTCAATACCGTTGCCTTCCCTCTACTTAACCATTACTGGGGGATTTAAATGACTTCCAGACATAATTTTAATATTAACTTACTTTAGATTGAGGCCTCCACATACTTTTTCCCCCTAATCTTTTTCCATTCTGCTGCTGATAATCTCAACCCAATATAGGATGTACCTCTGCTTGGGAGAATCAGCCTTTCATTGGCTCTGTTCAGGATTTTGGATGGAATCTAGGAGATGTAATTTTACCTGTTTTCAACACTGTTTAAAAAACAGTTTCAAAGAATATTCGTCTAAAATACGTCATCTGTAGATAGAGTTCATGTCCTCAAAAAACACTATCTATTAAAAAATACATTTTTTTTTACCTTGATCTAAATAAAGTGAAATTCAATATTCTATTAGAAACTAGAGAATAAGAAAGACTGGTAGATACTGATTAAATCAGCAAAGAAACACCTTGAAGCTCTTTATTTTGTTGAGCCATGCATATAAGTGGTTTAGTCCCTCCCATGGGAGCACAGGCTCCTTATATTTACATTTTTACATCATTTTTTGTGGGCACAAGAAGAACCAAAATGTAAACACCACTGCGTGTTTTGCAAATATTTTAAATATGACCATTATGGAACAAGCACATTTTACCATTCATTCCAAAGATTTTGCCTTATTAACTGCTGTAAAACCAAGAGCAATTTTCTTCTACCTTTTTGTAATGATAAGGCAAGAACTCCCATCCCTGTTGATTAATGGTGTTAACCATTGGCAACTGACATCTGACTGCCATCCAGAATGTATTTGGTCTATTAAAAAAAACTGGTTCATACTTTAACAGTAACATTATTCAGAAGTTATACTCCCCTATCTTAAATTTTCGAGCATTCTGTCAGGCAGAAAGGGAGAAGAAAACATGTTTCTCCCTCCTCGCTTCTCACAGAGCTGATGAAAAGAAAAATGTTCCCAGTTTTGCTGTGCATTTTGCTGTGAATTTGTCACACATCTCTAATCATTCCTACTAAATGTGGTTACCAGCTTCAGTGACAGTTTTGTTGGGAGGAAATCACAAGCTTTAAAAAAAAATAAAATTTAAATGTGTGCACATTTTATTAGTTTCTTTTTGAAAACTGTTATCATATATCAAATACCTCTCCTTCAGAGGAGGGGGAATGGTGAGGAAAGCATGGCAGGGAGGAGGATGTGAGGCACCTTATCCCAGCCATGAGTGGGAGTGAGTTTCCCTGTCCTTGCTGGAATAATGGTGGTAATTCTAAACTAAAAGAGCAGATTGAGAACATCTAGAACAGGCACAGTGCTCTCTTTAACCTAACAGGGATATTCCAGAGCAGGGTGACAATCAGCTGCAAACAAAACTAATTAACTCAGGAAAACTGCACAGCCTCACTCTGCATTGCTTTAAAGAGCACGGACTGGTTTGGGGTGGGCCTTGAAACTCACCCAGTGCCACCCCTGCCATGGCAGGGACCCCTCCCACTGTCCCAGGCTGCTCCCAGCCCCAATGTCCAACCTGGCCTTGGGCACTGCCAGGGATCCAGGGGCAGCCACAGCTGCTCTGGGCACCCTGTGCCAGGGCCTGCCCACCCTCCCAGCCAGGAATTCCTTCCCAATATCCCATCCAGCCCTGCCCTCTGGCACTGGGAAGCCATTCCCTGTGTCCTGTCCCTCCATGCCTTGTCCCCAGTCCCTCTCCAGCTCTCCTGGAGCCCCTTCAGGCCCTGCAAGTTTAGAAGAGTTCTCAACTCTAAGTTGATTTCTCCTGGAACAATCCCTTTATGCTGGCAATGGCACCATTATCTCCCACCATAAGCAGATACCACTACTTCTGAGGCAAAACTAAGGAGAAATCAGGATTTTACATTATTTTCCAGCAGCTCCTTGAATTTAATGTATTTTTCTATTAAACAGGCTGAACACCACAGCTCTCCCAGACTATCTCCAGAGGAGAGGGGCTCCAGCCCTCAGAGCATCTCTGGACAAGTGAGGGCAGCTTCAAACCAGGATTTTTAAGCTGGTTTTTATTTCTTTTATGAATCATCTGAAAGAGGAAGAGCTTTGCAAGGGGGAAGCTCCAAAATTGCCATTTCAAGTGTTTTGTTTTGTTTTCAAAGCATATTCGAGCCAGGACAAAAGGAAGACAAGGAGAGCCTAAGAAGTGCTTTCAAGTTAAAAAAAGGGACAACCGGGAGGGCAGAATTTTGGGGGAAGATTTCTGTTACATCCTGTACGTCCAGGCAGAACTGGGGGGAACGAGCCAAAACGCTGAACTCCATCAATGCCATTCTGGCTTCTGAATGAATGTGACAGTGAGAGACTGTGGGAAGCAACTTAACACAAATGGAAAATTTGCAAGTGAAGAACTATAATAATCGTCTCCCATAACAGCCAGATCAGGTTTCGAGGAGGTTTTTTCTTTGCTTTTTTTGTTGTGGGGTTGGGGTTTTGTTTTTTTTTTTTCCTTCCCCCACTCTGAGTGCAGTCGAGCTGGCACATTTTGTTCAGGATACTTCTGAGAGTGACTAAGTTTGCTGCTGATGATAAATAAGTTGGGTCACAGCACAGACAAACAGCACAAGAGTCTGAGTGAGCACCACTCATAGACACAGAAAATTATTCAGGTACAGAAAACACATTTTTAATTATTGCCACAGCTGCTGCAAATCAGAAGTTTTCTGTTGAATTCTGTGTAGGGCAGCAATTCCCCAGCTGGGGATAGCAGCTCTTTCCCACCCAGCCATGTGCCTCTGTACAAGCTCCACCACCTTGTTTTAAGGGAAAAACAGCAGAGTTCAAACACCACAGCAGAGTGCCACAAGAAAAAAATCAGTCCAAGTGATGCAAATATACCACAGCTTCTGGATTTACCCCGCTGTAGCAGCCCAGGGGCATCTCCCACCAGAGCCTGGGGAAGCTGACCCCACTTTCAGGAAACATCAAAATTTTTCAAGTTCCTGGCACTGCAGAAACCCTTCCAAATTCCAGCAGCACAGCCCTGTGCCCCCTTCCCCAGCCAAAAGGCAACAGGAATTCTTAGCATCACACACACACAATTTAAGGGATGCCAATTTATTCCCCTTGGTTGCACCCAGCACCTGGACCAGCTGATTTCTTCTGGAACAATCCTTTTATTCCAGCAATGGCACCATTGCCTTCCACCATAAGCAGACATTGGTACTTCTATGTGGCAAAACTAAGGAGAAATCAGGATTTCACATGATTTCCCAGTACCTATTTGGATTAAATGCATTTTCTCCATTAAACAATTAGTAGGAACTAGTGCTGATACATGCAAATAAATTCCAAAACCATCAGAAACTACATAAATCCATGCTGATATTTGATTCATCATCACATATCCCTGTTGCACTATTTAGAAAAACCAGATTAGATGTACATTAAAATACTCATTGACATTTAGGCAGTTTCCTGCAGGAAAATGAGAAAAGCAATCTAGAAGAGCAGATTTTTCCTTCCCTTTTTTTTTTTTTTTTCTGGACATGTAACTCAATCTTGATTTTGCCAGAGAATAAGATTCCTTTTCCCTGGATCTTCAGCTTCATACCCAAAGCTCTCTGTGTTTCCTTCATGGCTTTGCATTGCCATGAATTGCAGGAACAGCTGCCATATTTCTGTGTTAGATTCAGCCAAAAAGTTTGTCAATTAAGAAACTGAAATAGCAACAACTTATGCTCACAAGACATAGATGAGCCTTTAAAGAAACACATCATGGACATGGCTTGGGAAAGCACCAGTGAGCAGCCAGCCAGCTGTGCTGGGGCAAGTGGTAGTACAGACCAGAACAAGCCAGACACCAACCTGGAAATGGAAAAAAAACTTCCAAAAAGTCTCTTCAACACTGCACAGAACATGCTATAGCTCCAAGAGCCACTCACTCAGCCAAAACCAAGACTAAAAACAAGGAGCAGCACTCAAGGACACAATGAGAATAATTTCTACCTTCCACAACCATGGTGAATTTCTCTATTGAAAACACTTTCCAGTTTCATTACAACAAAACCAGAATTTAAAGCTTTTTGGGGTTCATGGACCACAAAGAAGGAGAGAGTGCATCAAACTCACCCCAAAGCTCAGACCAACTCAGAGCCACAGCTCAGCCTCACACCTCTCTTCATCATTAACACCACCCAGGTTTAACCCAAATCCTCCAAAACGGAGCTAAACAACACCAAGGACTCTGCACAATGCACCAAAACCACCAAAAAGGCAGAAGCTGCCTCACACTTACCCTGAGCTGCAGATGATGCTCAGGAGAAGGAGGTGGGGGCTCCCCAGGCTCCTCTCACCCCGCTGCAATGGAGGATGTGTGAGCACACAGCAGAGCTCCCTGCCCTCACCCCCGAGGGGGTTTCACTGCAGAAAGTTCAGCCCCAGCTGCTGCTCCTCAACCACCACTCCTCAGGTGAGCAGCATCAGCCTGACCCAGCCCAGGAGCTTTTACCCTCTGATGACATTAATTTCGAGCTCCAGGCTACACCCAACCACTTTTTCCATCCCATTAGCAAATGTCCTTCAGGTGTGTGTCAGCCTTGAGAGGGCTCTAATTTTACCCTCACTGAAACAACCAAAGTGTCTTCCTCTATCCGTGACCCCCTTAAGAGCAAGAGTTATTTTTTTTATTCTTCTCAAATAAACAAAACCAAAAGCTTTTCCTATGCACTGCTAACCTGACTCCTCATCTGTGTAAAATACAACTGTTGGAGTGACTCCTCTCCCTGCAGAACCCTGCACAGACCTTTCTGCCACTCACCCCCAGCTCTGGGGCTCACACTGCAAGGACACTGTAATCAATTTGAGATGGCCCCAAAAATGACCCCCAGCTGCATCTTCGGGACCTCAGTTTCTCTGACAACCCCAGGGGGGTGGGAGGTGAGGAGAGCACTGCAGATCCATACATTAAATGTATGTTTGGGGCTGTGCAGGGTACAGCCTGCACCGCAAATGAAGTGGCTGAAAGTGATGCAGTAAAGCCTGAACTGAGACAAGTTTTCTCTGGGCACACCCCTTGGGAGTGCTCTTGGTTACTTGGGGTAATGAGGGAAAACAGAATTTTGCCCTGCAGGGAGGAGCCCTCTTTTCCTCATGGCTGTGGAGCACACAGACTTGTGGTGTCACCCACTGCTCCTCTGGGCAGACTTCTCCTTCAACAGTTTCACCCCAGGGTTATTCACATTCTCCTCCTTTAGTCCTGTGAAATTCCTCATGATAAAGAACTTTTTTTTTTGCAAAATGCACCAGCATCATCAAAACTCCTTCCATAAACATCACACTTTATAACACCTCCAGGGGTTAAAAATGTATTTGATTTTCCTTTGCAACCTACCTCAAGTGCTGAGTCACGGCCCAAATGATATTTTCGTGGAAACTCTTTAATAAAGGGCTGCTAAATGTGTACAAGTACACAGTGACCTGCCAGATCCTTTCTGGGGCATCCAGTAGCAGAGAAGTGTTTGATATCAGCCATCCCCCCACATTTCTGTTCTTACAGGCAATGGAGATTGTTCCCTGTACACAAATTCTCCTATGCCCCCAAACCTGCTGGGTGTTTCCCTGCAGTGCCTGTTGTGCTTCCCATTCTCTTTCCCAGAGAAATTAATCAGTCACAGTCCATTTTTTAGTTTCTACCTCACAGTCAAATCTTTTTAAGAATACTGGGAGAGGCTAAGCTTTCCCAGATCCTTTTAAAGCTCTGTCCAGAGCACCCCTGCCTGCAGGAGGTTGGCTTCCACCTCCTGATGGAGTTTTTAATGCCCCTGCCTTTTCCCAGCTCATGCTGTTGATGAATTTTGGAACTTTATGACAAACAACTCCTTAAAAAGTTAATTCACCTCTTCAAAATGCGTTAAGTTCAGGAAAACCCACCCACTAATTTACTCAGGTCCTGAGTTTTACTATCAAAAGCTTTCTTAAAAAGTCTTTAAATAAAATATTTATAATACCAAAACTTCTTCTAAACACAGAGTTTACTCAAGTCAAGGTTAATAAAGTGGCTTCCCCTTGAACTGGCAGAATTGATCATTTTCAAACAGGCCTCCCATTACACACTCCTTTGAAGTAATAAAAGTGATTTCCATCAGTCTCCATCCAGCTTCCCAGTGTGCCTTCCCAATGCCCCTGGGTATCCCTGGCATCCTTTTCCAGGGCATACCAGGGTGGCCCAGCTCCCCCAGTGCAGACAAACCCCCCACCTCTGCCTCAGCCCCACACACAAGAGGAGTTCTCTCTGCTCCAAGAGCAGCCTGCACATTCTCCCCCCAGGATATGATTCCCCCTCCTTAGCAAATATTAACCTTTTCAAAAGTTGCTTCCAAATGTTCTGTTTGCTTTCCTGTGTGTGATTTCGGCTGGTGTCAGTCTGGTACTTTTATGAGTCAGAGCCCTGTAACTGTGAGAGGCAATTAGCACAGCTCATCCATAGCTTCATTTCATTTGCATGCCTCAGATTAAAGACATATTTCTCTTATACTCTCTTCTTTTTACATGGCATGTTATATTCAAATCTCTGCAGCACAGTTTTATGGTTATCATCCCACAAAGCAACTCAAAACAGTCCAGAAAGCGCCGTGTTTCAGAACTTATCTTCATAAATGAAGTGGGTTTTGTTCACTTCCTTATTCCAAGCAATGCTCAGTAACCCCTCGGGATCACTGACCTGGAAAAGGTTTGGGTTTTGGTGATGCATCTTCTCCCTCTGCCTTCGTCCACCAGAACTCGTTTTTCTTTCCCTCATTCCTCCACAAACATTCTGCAGAAGCACTCAAAATCCAGTTGCTTGTATCAAAAAGTGTTCCAGAATGAGCTTAATTTTGCCCTGTATGAATAAGACTCCATTTTCCTTTAGGAGAAAATGATATTGAAGTGATATGAGAAACCACAACTGGGTTGTCAGCTCCATCTTCCAGCTCTAGCAGGTCATGAAAGACACTTGGAAAAGAAAGAAAAAGGGAGGAGGGAACTTCAGAAACAAACTCCAGCCATAAACCATCAGAGTGTTGAGGAGCTGGCCAAGTGCCACCTGATCCCAGTCTCCACAAGGATCACAAAACACCTCAGAGTGTGTCTCCACCTGATCCCAGTCTCCACAAGGATCACAAAACACCTCAGAGTCCCTGGATCACTGCCCTCCTTCAGGAATCACAGAATCACAAAAAGGCTTGGGATGAAGGGACATTAAAACTCATCCCAGTCCCACCCCTGCCATGGGCAGGGACACCTCCCACCATCCCAGGCTGCTCCAAGCCCTGCCCAGCCTGGCCTTGGGCACTGCCAGGGATCCAGGGGCAGCCACAGCTGCTCTGGGATTCCAGCCCAGCCCCTGCCCACCCTCCCAGGGAACAATTCCTTCCCAATATCCCATCCAGCCCTGCCCTCTGGCACTGGGAAGCCATTCCCTGTGTCCTGTCCCTCCATGCCTTGTCCCCAGTCCCTCTCCAGCTCTCCTAAAGCCCCTTAAGAGACAGGAAGGATATTTTGGGCTGCTTTAAATCTTTTATTTCCTACTGAAATGCAGACAGTGTATGAGCAATACCAGGTAGAACCCCACTGCTAAACTGGACTTCTGTGCTGCAAAGCCCAGCTGGGAGATCCTTTCAAACCTTTAGGGGAAGGTAGAAAGTAAGATGAAGAAAATTCACTATAGCATTGCTTTGAAATGTCTGTTAACTTGATCAGCAAATGCCAGGTTTTTATTATTAATAAAATATTTTCTAAAAACTTTTGTAAAAATACTTTGAAATATGAAGTGGAAAATTAAATATATATATATGTGCTGCTGGAAAAGGTAAGTAAAATGCAGAGACATGCACTTTACAGAGCATCCCACTAGTCACCTGTCTTATCACAGATCTGAGTGTGGCACAAAGCAGATGGGTAATGAAAGGACACCACTCCCCCACTCAGCTCTCTGTCCAAATTGCAGAGATGGCATTAAGGCTCAGAGGTACTATTTAAATAAAGGAATGTGCACCGTGTGGTTCAAAGCAGTGTGTAAAATGTCATGTTAGAGTTGCTAATATTCTAATAAATAGATATATCCCAGCTCTACATGCCTCTGGATTTAAAGCTTTAGAGTATTACAATACTCTAAGTTAAATACACAGGACCACAGCCGGAGGTGACACAAATGCTTGTGCAAATGTGACACTGGTGAGTGTGTAACTGGCAGCACAGAAGGGAGAGGACAGGGCCAGGAGCACCCCACAGCAGGGAGCAGCTGGGTAGAAGCAACAGGCAATAAATGACATTATACAAATTCACCATATCTTTTTCCAAGGTGGTGAATTGCATGGTGTCACTGTAGGACACGAGAGCACACATGCGTGAACGCCACAGCTGAAGGTGAGAAAAAAGGAGATTTTATTTTCTGACTCCACTATTTATAGTTTTACAAAAGTGACAGTGGATTGGAGGGTGAAAGGGCCACCTCTCCAATGACACTGGACAGGTTACCCATCCATCAGCTTCTCTCCACCTCTATGAAGGAATGCAAAACAACTGAGTTGTTTACAGAAAAATGTGTGGGAAAGCTTGCAACTAGAATGAAAACATCAGAAGGCTAAAAGGTTTCTAAAAATCAGGGCGACAGCATGGTATCTGTTTCTCCACACAAGTAACTGTGAAGATCTGGGTGTACAATATTCAGGGGGTGCTGGGTGAGCAGACTTCAGGACTGAGAATTTTGGCTGAATCCAGGATGTAAGTGGTTTTTTTCTAGGAAATAAGACCAATACTTGGAGCAAAACCCCACAGTAATATGGTCAGGAAAGTGCAGAGAGAGGTGTCAGACAGTGATGGTTGATTAAAGAGGGCTGGGTATTTTTTTCCATTGCTTTTTCAAAACTGTAACTGAAAATCTTGAGTTTCCATGAAATGCATTTGTAAATTAAAAGCACACTGCTTGAAGAACAATTATTGTCTGGTCACAAACACTTTGAGCAATGAGGAACTGCTTCCTGAGCAGCTCCCCTCTGTGCAGGAACTCAGCAGTGGCTCTTCCACGAAGAAATTGGGATGCAGAGAAGAAAACAAGTCCTCCAAGAACTTCTGCCAGGCTCTTGCTGACTGTGGAGTTAAATGTTGGCTGCTGAGGGCAGAATTCAGTGATTTAACTGAGCAACTGCAGGGACAGGACACAGGGAACAGCTTCAAAGGGAAGGGGAGTAGGATTAGATGGGATACTGGAAAGGAATCCTTCCCTGGCAGGGTGGGCAGGCCCTGGCACAGGGTGCCCAGAGCAGCTGTGGCTGCCCCTGGATCCCTGGCAGTGCCCAAGGCCAGGCTGGACATTGGGGCTGGGAGCAGCCTGGGACAGTGGGAGGTGTCCCTGCCATGGCAGGGGTGGCACTGGATGAGTTTTAAGGTCCCTCCCAACCCAAACCCTCCTGTGATTATTTCATTCTTCTTAAAGATAAAAAGTGAGGAGCTGTAACACAGAAATCCCAGTGTGTGCAGATGAAGTGCAAACCCAGCAGCTCTCTGGCCCCTCCACATCAAAAATTCCATGTATCCTTTGCAGACCTACTGTGAAAGCTCCTTGTCCCTCTGTGTCTGATGAATCCCTTAAAACACAGTTTGAACTTTTTACTAAAAGGTGGAAGCAGCAGAGTTTATCATGGTATGTGTAATATAGGAGGGTATGTGTAAACAAATTTATTTTAATGGATTTAACCTGAAATAGGTTATGATTTGCATCATTAACTGTGTTCTTGTTTTTCATCTGCAGTTTCCTGCGAGTGCTGTGATATTTCATACCTAAATATAATCCATATCTATATATAATTTGATGTGATATATACATGGTATAGACATCTTTGTATAACATGCAATATATATTACATATAGCTAGATTTAAAACACGTATATCATAAATAGATATAATAGATATAACAGATAATACATTGCAAGCATGTATATCAGCTAAAATATTATACATTTTTCACATACAGACACACTTCTATACACACTCACATAAATCTGTATCTCATATACACATAAATGCACATAAAATTCAGCACATCCCTGGATGTTTGCAGCAGGATTTTGTTTTCTCTGCCTGAAGTAAACACCACCCACGTAGCTCAGGGCTCACCCAGGATATTTCCATTGCCAGTGCCACTAAGTGTGGAGGTGGCTGACCACCAGCCCATGTGCCTGTCACTGGGGACAGCAGGTTCTTTCATCTTCTTAATGGACATTCCCTCCGAATGGCTCTGGCCTACCTGACTATAATCCTTTAAATTTTAATTCACTTTACATTTAGCCGAGTCATAAATACCATTTAGGTACCAATATTCTGCTTTATGCAATCCCTAAGGTGGTGCTTTTATTTTAATGAAGCCATTTGCAACTTAAGAGGAAAAAATATTCCATCTTTGATTGAATATATTTGTCAGTTTTATTCCCGACTGGCATTTTTATGTGAAAACTTGAATAAAACTAGGGGATAGCTGCTTACCAACTGGGATAAAAGTTTCAGTCTGGTTTTGCCTTCAAAATTAGCTGAATAAATGGTCTTTGAAATTCATTTTGGAAACATCAAAGTTAACCTCGACCATAATCAAAAATAAAATCCAGAATTAAATTACATTACAAATGAAAAATTTCCTTGGTTATTTGGTATTTTAAAAGAAATTACACAAGAGCAGATAACAGAACTTTCTATTAAAAATGTTACTTTCAGTATTATAGAAAAGCAGCAACTTGCTGCCCTTCCACAGTTACATGAGAAACCAAATATCTGAAGTGTTCAAATATAATTTTTTTCTGAGGTTTTGTATTGTGCAGTGGTTTTTCTCTGGTAAGTACCTGTCATTTCAGTGGGGGAGAACCTGTGGTTAGGCAATCCTCTTTTCCCTTCATGTGCTGATAGAGAAAATGAGGAGAATCGGGGTGAAATCACATAACTGACAGCAGAGTTCCAAACATGAATCTGCACAAGACCCTGGAGGGCCTCCCTGTAACAGAGTAAATAGGATTTTATTTTGTGTTCACTGTCACAGAGCAAAATAAGAGAGGAACAACCTGGGAGAGTGGAAGATGTCCCTGCCCATGGTAGGGAGTGGACCTGAATGAGCTTCAATGTCCCACCCAACCCAAACCATTCCAATCGTGTTTAGAAGCATCCAGATTATTATTAAAAATTATTCCAAATAGAAATATTGCCCACAGAAAATCTAAACAGGGCAAACATCAGGACAGAACAGGAAATTCTGGGTTTCGGTTCCCTTAAAATCATAAATTGTTTCCCTCCACATCTCTTCATAGAAAGCACAGCCACTGAAAATGTTTTCCCCAAAAAGCTGTTGAAAAGTGAGCTGTCAGAAACACTCTTAAGGACAATCCCAGCTTTAGTTTTATCCTCATATAATTTCTCTGAGGCAGGTAAATGGCATTGTGGCCGTTTCCTCCACGGTAAATTGCATCACAGACCCCAGAAGGCAGTGAGCTGCCTGGCACCTGCTGAAATCACTGTGAGTTAAGCATTTGGAAATACCACAAATACTTAATATTGTGCATAAAGCAGATCAGAGATCTCCAGAAGTCAGGGAACGCTGCCTGTCTCGAGGTGAGCACCACCTCAGTGAGGAAGAGGGGCTCCAGAATTATTAAGACATAAAGAATTAATAACATCAGCAGTTGTCTAATCCTTACCAAAAAAATCTGTTATCCAATGGGTAAGAAACTTTCAAACTGTTCTAAGCCTGTTTTATGAAAGTTATTGCAATATAAAGACAGGTTTGCTTGAATATTTAATGATTTTGATGAACTGGCTCCTTTTTTTCTATTTATCTGGACACAGATAATTATACATTAACCTGGACACTACTGACACACTAATCTGTGTCCCAACTAACTGCACAGTGCAGATATTTTCATGATTACTGCCAAAAAAATGTTACTGGGATGTTTAAAACTGCACATTTGAAAATATATCCAGCCTTTTGGTTTCATCTTGACCCACACCATCAGCCTCTCCTGCTCTTTGGGGAACAGGCAGTGCTGGGAAAAATGAGCACCCCCTGCTCAGCCAAAATACTAAAAATGAGAACCACTTGATATCAATTTCCATGGTGCTGCAAAATCTGAGCATCTGTCCCTGGAGATTGGAGAGGCTGGAATATCCTGCTTAGGCCAGCATGGCCACAGCACCACCAGGGCACTCTTATCCTGTTCCCATTAACCCTCCTGATGCAGAGGAACATTAATGACAATTACCTACTTCAGGAAACACCTAGGAAAGTCTTTTGGGTTCAGCAGCAAAAATATGATTCCACCCAGACTACTACATTTGGTTTGATCCACAGCTCCTGAAGTCAGTGGGAAAAAATGCAATTAATGTCCAACTAATTGATGGATTGGGTCAGCACTCCAGTTTTCTGCACATTCAGATGTCTATTTTTTTTTTGAGCTCAGCCAAAAGATGTTAGAAGTTTGGTTTTAATTAATCAAATGCTAATGAGTGGTGCCAGATCTCCAAGAATGAAATCCTCTTTCCATCGTGGTTCCCTGAAGTCCTGCAGAGTCTGAGGAGGAGGAGCAGGAGGGCTCCGTGCCCAGGGCCATGTGGGCACCAGGGCTCCTGGTCAGAGCCAGGGCTATCCATGCTGTCTGTTCCAACATTTAAAGTGAGCACAAAAGTCTCCAGCAAAGGGATTTAGGTCAGTATTTACATATTTGTCCAGTGACATTATGGGTGCTGTCAGCTAATGCAACAAATGCATTTGTTGTTTTGATTGTTTATGTTTTGGTTGCTTAGGGTTTTAGCTCTGTTTAGATTGTTGATATCAAGCAATGCATATACTTGGAATAAGGGCAAAGGCAAGGTCAGTGCACTGACAGATTCATTTCAGACCTTGCAGAGCTGCTGGATGCTCTTGAGGCAGTTCTTGCACCGACAGATGAGCTCAGGACAGTTCCTCTCATCACCAGTGAGAGCCCAAGTTCTCATCAAGCAAATATTGTCGGGCAGTGGGAGCAGACAGCAGGTTTGGTCTGGTGTGGCTCTTCATTTAAAGTCCTGGGGAGAAATCTGCAGTGTAACTAAAGCAGGAATACCAGACAGCACCAGGAAAACCCTGAAATGTTCCTGCTTGTTCTTGTGAGTCGAAACAACGACAAATATTTAAGTATTTATTAATTATTAGTGTTCTACACTGATTTTGTCTTCTTTTTTTGTTACATGTTTTCCTCTGCTACAAACCAGAGTTATAGATCTGGCTGATTTCCTATAAAGCAGGGATATCTTGCTCACCAGCAAATCCCAAGATTTTCTGGAGGACACAAGCACAGTTAATTATCCCTGTTTTATGGCTAAAATGAGACACAGCCAGGGCGACCTCATTTGCCTGAAATCGTCCCACCTGACAGGGGTTAGATGCTGTCACCTCAGTACCAGGTCAGCCCTTCAGCCAGTGAGTAGGACTGTCCACATGCCTCAATTAACCATTATCAGATTTATCTATAATTTTATAGAGATGGTTTTAAGAGTAGTGAAGGATACAGGACTCTGGTCTAGTTTTAAAAATCACTTTATCTTGGCTGCACCCCTTATTTGTGCTTAGACCTGATTTAAGTTAAAAGCAGATCATACACATCAGTGCCAGATACTGAAATGTTCCATTATTCAAAAAGGAATAAGATGTAAATGTGTGGATACAGTTAAAACCCCAACAAATACAGTGCTTTCCTGCACACACAGGTTTGATAAATACTTCCCAAGCCATCTTTTCCAGACACTCCACCAACAAACATCCTGAGAAAACAGAATTTCCAAAGCATCCCAGGGCCATATCTCACCCCTGCAACTTCAATTCTCTGCTGACAATCAGGACTGAGTTAAGGACAGCAGGTTTTTGCTCTTTAAGACTTAATAAATGTACAGAGAAGTAAACATGGACCAGGGTGGGTTTTGTTCTGAAATCTCATCAAGCAGTGAGTGCAACCAGAAAGACCTGAAAACACTCTTGGACCTGAGGCCACCTTGGTCAAGTCTTGATTTATATGATTTTATAACATGATCTTCTCAAATTTTTTTATTGTATCTTTATTCCAATCCATCTCTTTTATTGCATTGATTTGTAATCATTCTTTTTACTGCTGATATGGATTTTAACCTCTTCTGACCTCAGATTTTGTTTTCTGCTCTCAGATTTTGTTTTCTGCTATCTGCAACTTGTTTTAACCCAAGATTTTAGTCCAAGTTGTCTTTCACTTACAGCTCTGCAGTCCACACTCACAGTGGCAGAGTTTGAGGACAGAAGCAAATTTCATTATCCTTTCTAATCACAGCCCATCACAGCACCCACCCTCCAGAAGCCCATACACTGCAGCCAAGAATTTAGGTTAGAAGAAAGCATTTTAGGCCCCAAACTACTAAACCACTGCGTGGCAAGTGGGTTGGCAGCAGTTCTTAGGAAAACCCATGTGATGGCCTGCAAGAGAAGATCCTTGGACTCCAAGGTGCTGAGAATCTCCAGGAGGGATGAAGGAGAAAGCAATGTAAGAGGAAAGTTGTATTTACTCTTCAAAAAGGCATTTTCATCCTCCAGTTTAACAATCTCTCCTCCCAACACGTGAATAAGCACCATCATGTTCCTTCTACACAGCAAGGCTGTCCATAATTAGCACAAAAATTGGGGTATTTGGCAATTTCAATGCTAGAATAAGCATCTCCTGAAGGGTGTCAGGTTGAGGTTGGGCTATTTATGACAATTCACAACAAAGTGAGACTCACAAAGCTGAAAGTCATCCCCAAAGTCTACTTTATCTGTCCCCCACAAAATCAAAGTGTGTCTGAGTGTGCTGTAACAGACGTGTCACATCACACACCACTTCTTTAGAAAGAAAGAAAATGTAGGAGAAATCCACGCTCAGAAATTCAGTCACTCCAAATTTTGACAAATATCCTAATTTCTTCCCCAATCATTCTTCCTCTGATATGAGACCCTCTGTTTTAGAAAATGTAAACACCAAAAAAGAAATAAGAACTTCATGTGGACCTGTCTAGAAGGTGACAAATGCTCAGATTTTGTGGAGGTCACATATTACAGAGCTGGCATTAACTTTATCTGCTTGATTTTCACTCATTACCTTACCCCAGCCCACCTGATGGCCCATTCCTGGTCACTCCCAGCAAAGGCAGGAGCCTGCAGACATCCACACTGCTCTGACCTTGGCTGTATTTAGGATTTTAGGGCAATCAGAGCACAGGCAGATTTATAGACCAAGAGCTGAGACACAGAAGTTACCATGGACTGAAAAACTCCTCACTATTTTCATGTTCTTGGGCCACCTCAAAAAAGGATAAACTGAGTGAGATGAGATTTCTTTCTTTTTTTCTTTCTTTTTCTTTTTCTTTTTTCTTTTTCTTTCTTTCTCTTTCTTTCTTCTTTTTTTTCTTTCTTTTTATTTCTTTATTTTTCTTTCTTTCTCTTTCTTTATTTTTCTTTCTTTCTCTTCCTTTCTTTCTTTTTCTTTCTTTCTCTTTCTTTCTTCCTTTTTTTCTTTCTTTTTCTTTCTTTCTTTTTCTTTCTTTCTCTTTCTTCCTTCTTTTTCTTTCTTTCTTTCTTTCTTTCTTTCTTTCTTTCTTTCTTTCTTTCTTTCTTTCTTTCTTTCTTTCTCTTTCTTTCTTTCTTTCTTTTTCTTCTCTTCTCTTCTCTTCTCTTCTCTTCTCTTCTCTTCTCTTCTCTTCTCTTCTCTTCTCTTCTCTTCTCTTCTCTTCTCTTCTCTTCTCTTTTTTCTTTTCTTTCATGTATTTTAACTTCCCGTTGCCACAGGCTATGAGGGTGCACCAAATTGGTTTCTGGGGCTCAGCTGATGTCTGTTAATTTGTCAAGCCACAGTGACTCATTCCCACAGCCAAACCTCAAGCAGGAGTCAGTGCTTGATGTGAAATGCCTGATGCCAGCACTCAGAACAGGGCCAGAGAGGTTCATGTGCCTTTGTGAAACACCAGAAAATGTCACAGAACTTCATCTCTGGTGGTGGTGGGTCCAGCTGGGGATTTGGCTGCAATCCAGAGCTCCATCTCAGCACCAGTGGCAGGGACTCCCCTCAGAACCCCAGCACCCAGGTCCTTCTTGCTCAGACAAGTGCACAAGGCAAAGGCAGGGCCCTGACTGATCACTTACAATTACTGCTTTGAGCTGCAGCCCTGAGCCCGTGGCAGAGCTCTGCACACAGCATTTCCCTCCAGCCATGTCCACATAAGTTAGAGACACGCTGTGACCTTTTATATTTATTTTTCCTCCAGAAAAAAAAGCCCCACAAATCTCCATTATTTTTTCCTTTCTGATTTAACAAGAATACTTGAGTTTCACTCTGAGACGGGGTTTTCTTTTTGTAATTTTTATCTACATTTCACTGAATATTAGGCTTACATATTTTGCTAAAGTTGCTGTTCCTCATTCAGGCCAGGAACAATTTTCCATCTCTGTAATTTATTTGTTTGGGGTTGGATTTTTTTGGTTTTGTTAAAGCATGTACCACACCTTACAGCTCTGGGCTTCACCTCCTTATTTCCAAACACACTCCTTAATTGACTGAGATAACACAAACAATTTTCTTATTGATACAGAACCTTGTGTGCAGCCACAAGAGGAAGGCAGGTCAGGATCTCTCCTACACCCTGGAGGGAGTCAGTGCCAAAAACAGCACCGTGGGTGCTCAGAACAACATTGCTGGGCTCTGGCACTGGGGCCCAGCTGGACAGGGACCAGTAAGGTCAGACCTCAGCTCCAAATCCTGGGCTCATCCCAGGCTGAGGGAGCAGGGACAGGGGGATTCTGCCCCTGTGCTCAGGTGAGACCCCACCTGCACAGGGAGGATCTGGAGCTGCTGGAGCCAGGCCAGAGGAGGAATTCAAGGGTGAGCAGAGGGCTGGAGCAGCTCTGCTGGGAGGAAAGGCTGGGAGAGCTGGGATTGTTCACCTGGACAGGAGAAGCTTTGGGGTGAGCTCAGGGTGACCTTGCAGGACCTGAAGGGAGCCTGCAAGAAAGGTGGACAGGGACTATTTACAAGAGCCTGGAGTGGTGGGACAATGTGGAATGGCTTCACACAGACAGGATGTTAGGGATTAGATTGGACATTAGGAAAACTCATTGCCTGTGAGGGTGGCCAGGCCCTGGCACAGGTGCCCAGAGAAGCTGTGGCTGCCCCACCCCTGGAAGTGTCCAAGGCCAGGTTGGATGGGGCTCTGAGTAACCTGGGGTGGTGGAAGTGTCCCTGCCCATGGCAGAGGGCTTGGGACAAGGTCATCTCTCTGGTCCCTTCTTACTGAGGCTGTTCTATGCTTATGCAATTCTTTAAAAAAGCATAAATTGATTCCACTCAATTTATTCTACTCCCAGTCCTCTCAAACTGGTGACTGAAGAAATTAAAGCATTATGAGAGTGAGATAGTGGGGTGGGTTCTGCAAACCAGTCCAGGCAGGTCCTGGTTTAACTTCTGGTTGGTTTAACTTTACCTTTTGAGGGCACAGTGGGTCCTGCTGAACCCTCCTGGAGATGTCCCAGAGCTGTGCAGGCCTGGGGCAGCTCTAAGAACCATTTACAGCGAGAGCATCCCATGGTTATTTCCCTGACACACCTCATAATACCCAGATACTGAGCCCTACATCAGCCAAAGCAATATTTACTTCCAGCAGTTTTGGTGAATACCTGTGAAAGGATTAACAGGGCCATTAGTGGCAGTAGTGATTATCTCCTCGGCATCACGAGGTGTGACAAAAAACTAAGGTGTAAAATTAAGTTCTTTACTAACTGAAGGGGATTTTTGGCTTAGATGATTGTACAAGAATAGAGGATAGACCATGCTTCACCTTACAAAAAAATATTATATATCAGTAAGACACAGAGCAAGACATTTAACAGGGCCTGGGTGGCCACAAGAGATATGAAATAAAAGCTGCTTTATATTAGCAAACAAATAACATGAATTATTTGGATCTGATGACAAGATTGCAAATTTGATATCCCTGAATGCTATTAAATATCACAGTCACTGGGTCTTTTGGTGTAAAATCAGCCTCTCTGGTTTAGGGTAAAGATGTCAACGTTTATTTTATTTCTATTTGTCAGTTTCAGACTTAACACAGCAGAGAAACTGGCTCACACTGGGTTTTTGAAAGGGGACAGGGTGAAAAACAAGGATTCTCCCATGTCCTCATCCACAGCACCCAGCCCTGTGCCCTTAGCCTGGAGTGGGACTGGGTCCATCTGCCCTTGGCACTTCCCTTGAAAGGGGCAGTTTTAGTCAACTCTGATAAATTTTGAACAAAATGTGATTCTCAGTAACCTGACTGCTATGCTGGGTTTGGGAAAGTAACAAAACAAAGATTTCTCCCAGTCTTCTCAACAGCACTGGAGGCCTTTCTGCCCTGAATTTGCTGTGCTGGAGCTCCTTTGCTGCAGGATATTCCCTGCCAAGATGTTCACTTCTAGGAAGAAAATATTTTCTGGATTTAAAGCTGTGTGGGTCAGAAGCAATCCTCCATCTGAGCCAGCACATGAAGTCTATCTTCAATTCAAAGTCAATCTTTAATTCATGCATTGATGGCATGAGTGACTTCCACACAACCATGTTTCATTGAAGAGCAATAAGAACCACTTCTATCTAAATAAATATATGTAAATAAAACCTGAACTGATATATAATCTAAATCCAGCTAAAAAAAATAGATAAATTCCTACATATATTCTATATTTATACATAAATGGTGAAGTTTTCATGGATTCAGACAGTGAATGCCCACAATCCATGACAGAGAGGTCACAAAACCTGACTTAGAGCTTGGCTCAACTGCTCTTGCAGTTTTTGGTCTGGCCACAACCTCAAGGCTTGGATTTCTGTTCCTGACCATGGAGATTTCCCTTGGAAAAATATAAATTATTTGACTTCTAAATATGCATCTCCGAATATGTCACTGGTAATATGACAAGTACCAGAAATGTTTAACCTTAGATTTTCACACATTGACTTTTTTCTTTCAGAAATAACATACAAATAAACCTAAATACAGTTGTCTTTTTCTCCAACTACTCCAGTTAATTTGCATTTTGAGATATTATTAGAACACTTGAAATACAGACAGTTTCAGCCACCTTCACCAGTCACCTTCCAGCATTCTTTGGGTTTGACCTCTTCCCTCAGGGTGCCCCCACAGCTTTCCCAAAATTGCACAACTACTCCTGATTTTTGCCTCACATTGTCCTAAACATTCATTTCCCCTGTTTATGTGCAACAACTTCTCATGGCTTCAACTGTACCACTGCCTGAAGATAGGTCAAAATTTAGTGTTCTTTAGCAATAACACTGGGACTGTAAATCTTCATCAGACCTTTAAAAATCCTGCCTCAGACTGGACAAAATTCCCTATTAATCCTCTGTGTTGTCTGGCACATATTAATGGGAACAAACTGTTCTGCTTCCCAAGGCACTCAGGGCTCAGGTCAGCACCCAACATCATCAGGATCCCACCAGCAAAGAGCAAACCAACAAGAGCTGGGAAACCCAAGAGTTTAGGGCAACACATCACCTTTTTTGTCTGATAAGAAACCCTCTCCACAGTCAGGTTTCAGCCTTCAGGGTAACCACTCAAGAGGTGTTTCCTGGTGATAAAACTGGAGTCCCTCATGCTTTCCAACAGCTGAAGTACCTAGTAAGCAGCAGAATGGCTGTGCTGAAGAGATCAGGCTCTGAGGCACTGAATGGAGGCAAACATTAAATTTAGCAGGTGCTCCATGTGCAGTTATTCACTGATTATTCCCTCTCTACTTCCCTCTATTTTCAAAACCTTGAGCCTTCTCTTGCAAAGCTCTCCCAATGGCTTTGAGCTCCCTCTCCACTGAAGAAAGAGATTCCCTTCTGCTCCACCAAAGTGCTCTGTCCTTGCAGTTAAAAGGGATTTGGAAAGGTGACGTTGTGCTGGTCCTGGCTCTCACACTGGGATGAGTTTCACTCTGTGTGTGTGTGCAAATTCAGAGTCTCCACAATGCTTTACTCTCAAATTTTCCTCCTGTTCCAATGCCTTTTATTCCACGTGAAACTAAAGTCATGGAGCTTCTTTTTTACTAGAGAGGGAAGGAAGCACTCGTAAGGAATTACTATATCTTCTAAATAATTCTAAATTGGTATTAAGAAAAATGTATTGCTTGAAGTGACTGAACAGCCTTCATCTCATCTCTGATTTTTTTGGTTATTCACACACATTTATAAGAAAACAACCTTTGCTTCAAAAACTGAATTCAACTTAGTCACTATCCTTCAGTACCTATTATTTATGTATTTAATGTACAGCTGCAGGTACTGTGTACAAAAAGCATCCTCAGATCAATCTATTTTCCAGATGCAAAACATAAATATATATTCATTAACTCAGATATCCTTTGTTAATTATCATTTATCAAGCAGTAGAACGTTTCTTTAGGATTCATGTATAAATATATATATATATATTAATTCTTTAATGATAACTTTGTATGGCTTCATTTTTCCTTATTCTTTTCAGAGCCTGATGCCTGGGAATTATCCCACGTGGGATTTATAAACACAAGGTTGCAGATTTACCTATAACAGCCCTCTTATCTTCTGATGAAAGCAAAGGGAGGGAAAACAACAGCAAACTAACAAGAACATCAACTTTAATCACAACAACTATTTTTATTAAGAGAATTTATATGAAGGAAGGTATTTTATGGCTGTCATGAGACACTTCACCTATAAAAGACTGAGATGTCTGCATTCATGCAGTACATTTGCTGCACCTTCCATTGCCTGGAGCAAATCCCTACACACAAAATTTCCCTTCTTTCTTTATTTTAAACATCCTGAAAAGCAGAATATAAAAATCCTGCGTGTTCTTCAGCGTTGCTACGGGGGTTAAATTGTTAATGCTTTACTTTCACTCTAGTTTTTTATCAAACTTTCTTTTTTCTCTCCCTGGGGATAAACAAATGGACAGCTTTCCTCTCTAGTATTCCTCCTTCCATTACCATCACAGCAGAATGCATCTGAGACTATAATAATTCAGTGATGAAATACAAAATGTCGCAATGCCATCTCTCTTAAAGTGAACTGAGATTTTGTTATGCCATTTTAGGTGCACTAATAGCTCCTAAAGTCCCATGGAGTATCTTAATGTGAATTTAATGAGCTGATAGCATATAAATGACAGTACTGTGAGGGTGAAGGTGACATAACCTTTTTCCTTCTGTTTGATGTTTGTCTTTGAAAACATACAGATCTTTTCGAAACGCGCCGCATTACTGCGACGTGCTGCATCCTTCAGCCAGGAGCCTGCCATTGTTTTAGCATTTCACAGCCCTCTTTTGCACTCTTCATGGCACCAGAAACACAGGCACTTTTTAGTTCAGCTTTCAGATAATTAAAATTCTAAACGCTTCTCCTGGCAGCCCAATGCCCACAGCGTCCATCCAGTGACAACCCATCAGTTTTGTCATGCTGGTGCCACTACTGGTGGCATGGAACTGGTAAAATCCTGTGTGAACCACATGGAAATCACCAACCTTTATTTCCTGGGCATCACCTTTCCATCTCCTAGCTGAGAGATCTCCTCCCCAGCACTGACTCCCAAACTCATTACGGCAGCGCTGTCATTTATAAAGAGTTGCCTCCCCTCGCTCAGCGGTGTCACAGCCCATTGTGCACCCAAATCCCTGCCACCTTCAGCGTGGTAATGGGCTGGAATCCCATCAGCACTGGGTTGGATCAGCACAGACACTGCCACGCACAGGGGAGGAAGATGGCAGAAGACAAATACATTGATAATCATCAGCAGACCTAGAGAAAACAACTGGCAGATTAAGGAGGCACCCGAATGTATGAGGTCATTAAAGCCTGCCCGAGTGCAGCAATGAAGCTTTGCCACTGCAGTTTGAAGTACTGTCCTCAAAACCTTTCATTCAAACTTAAGAAATGGCATTTCAGTGGGTTTTTTCAACCCCCAACCTGAGCACTTAGAGCTGTGTCAGCCAGTGATGGGATCATTTCTAGGCTAAATGTTCTGCATCTTGAAAAGTTATTAACTGCCACTTCTCTTCATATGCCTTCAAAACAATAAAGAGACCCACAAATTATCCATCTGCAATAACCTGAGTTGGAAGAGACCCACGAGGGTCTCCAACTCTTGGTCTGGCACAAACACCCCAACACCCCCACCCTGGGCATCCCTGGCAGTGCTGTCCCATCACTCCTGGAGCTCTGGCAGCCTCGGGGCTGTGCCCATTCCCTGGGGAGCCTGGGCAGTGCCAGCACCCTCTGGGGGAAGAACCTTTGCTGATATCCAACCCAAACCCCCCTGGCCCAGCTCCAGCCATCCCTCAGATCCTGCACTGGTCACCAGAGAAAAGAGATCAGTGTCTTCCCCTCCTCTTCCCCTCTTGAGGAAGCTGAAGGCTGGGGTAGGGCTTCCCTCAGTCTCCTCCATCTGAACAGCCCCTGTGACCTCAGCTGCTCATCACACATCCTCCCCTCAAGGCCCTTCACCATCCTCACAGCTTTCCTTTTATTATTTATTTTATTTATCCTCTTATTACTATTATTACTATTATTTAAACTTTATAGAGAGCCAGGCTTGTTTCTTTTAATTTTATGCTCATTTGCTGAATTTAGGTCAATCAAAGGTTTCTTGGTGTCGATTTGTTAATTTTAAAACACTTGTAGGACAGAATATGAATCATTTCATAGGCAGAGTATTTTCTATCTCTTCATACAGTCCCAGTGCTGTTACATGAAGTACGTAAGGCTGAGTGAATTAAATTTGCAAAAGCTATTTCTCTCCCCAGTAGAAATGCTAACATTTGCTCTTCTGAGAGAGACGTACCTTGGGCTGCGTTTGACAAAGGGGATATAAATAAATAAAAAAATAAGCAGCTTACGTGTTTCAAAAAGTTGGAATTTTGGCAATGTGTGAAATTTGTTTAGAAAAACCTTTTCGTTGCCAGGTGACGAGGCAAAACATATCACATATGCTTAACAACCAGCTTGTACATATTTTGTCTTTCCAAGGTTTCTAGGGCTGGTCAGGCACAATGATGCATTACAGCTGAAGGAGCTTCCAGCAGGGACAAATGTTTGTCTCCTTCCAAAAGAATTTTCCTAATCCTTAAGAAAAACAACTCAATATTTCTCATTGTTGAGTGATTGAGTAAGGATTAATTCTGCTCAAAATTCATCGTATCACGAGTGGTAACATATATTTTGTGTTTGCTGAGGATGCAAACTGCTGGGGTTTCGGTGCATGGTGTTTGGGAGCACTTCATGGTGTGTCTGCTAATACAGATTTCTTACAATAGCCTGACATCTCCTCCCTGTTCCACTGTCAGAGCAACAGCACAAGCAGCATTAAAAGGTACGGATGAGTAAGGAGCAGTGTGTTAAACCACATCCCACCGTGCTCAAAAGCCACTGCTGGCATAGCCCGAGCACCTTTGCATCAAGGATGTTCCCATTTCATCGACATTTCCTTCCACTGATGCACACTGGCACTTCAGGGGAATGGAATCATCAGTTAGGGTTAAGGAGGAAGTCAGAAAAAGCCAGAAAAACCCCAATCCACACCAGATTCCCCTGAAATCCAGAGGCTCATCCTTCCCATCCCAAACTTCAGCTCTTGCTGTGAACATTCACACTGATCCCATGGCCTGCAGTTGGGAGTTAATGGACTTCACACATGTGAAATTAATTGTGGGGATAATTCTGGAATAATTACCTTTTCTTGGAATCCCAGTCAACAACTATTCTAATAAATCACGGTGCTGCTCATGCTATAATGACCATTAGTAATCAAATGCATCTGCACACTCAGCCTGTTTGCTGACTTAAAATACTAAAAGGGAAAGAAGAGTTTGGTGGCCAAGCTGCCACATGCCTGTGTACAAAATGGACACAGATGACATGACTGCTCTCCTCCAACCACTCTTTGCTACCTGCAATTATGAATTGTCATTATGCAAACTTGCATCCTGATCCCAATCTCTTTAAAATGTTCATGCCTACATACTCCAGATATTCCCTGGGGTTTTTTTCCTTTCGCTCTTTTGTTTTGCATTCCAATTTTTAGTGTCCCTGAAAGAAAATTTCAGCATGACTCATGAGATTAAAATGTTTTATCTCTAATTACTCTTGTCAGTAGAAAGCTATAAATCACTTTTCAAAAAGCACCATGGATTCATTTAGAACCATGAGCCATCATTTTGTTATTTTGCTGTTCCTTAGAGGGGTTGCCCTCACATCCTCTGTGTACCCAGCTAAGCAGGGGCTTTTTACAGGTGGATTTGGTAGCAAAAATTATCTTATCCCAAACCTTAGAAGTCTGCCAACCCTTTCCTCCATCCTACTGCACCTATGCCCACCTACCCTGGGCATAAAACCAAGCACACACAGAAAACTCAAAGCTAAGGAACTTTCTATTGGAGAGAACAATTTCTGGAATTAGATATCCACCAGCAGCACTCGTGCCTGCAAATTCCAGTTTGCTCTCCCTGCCAGCAAACCAACTTCCTAGAATCCTCATCAAAAGACAACAACAGAGGGCTGTAATGATGGCCAAATCCAGTTTTTCTAAGAGGCAAAAGGAGACCACACACAAACCTCTCTGTCTGACTGTCTGGATGTGCTGGATCACTACCTGTAGCCATTAATATTCACTGACTCTTCAATGCCTTAAAAATGTAGATTTATTTTTTGCATCCTTTTCTTTTTCATTGTGGATTATACCCTTTGAAATACAAGGCATCCATTTACTCAGTGTAAACTTGCACGGTGAGATATGATCCCAGATGAGGTATTGCCTCAAACAGAAGATGAAAAATATTCCATGCATTTTAAACATGAATCCAAGATCATAAGTTACACAAACGTGTAATACATTTCTGCTGTTCTCTGGCAGGAGAGAAAAACAAAACTGGCAGCTATAGCAATTGTATAATGGTAATTACTGAGAGAAATAATTATACAAAAACCTGTTCAAACTATGTATGGGATGGGATGACTCAAAGCGAGAAGAATTTAAGTGATAGTTAATACCACAGAAAACTTCCCTGTGTGACACCAGGCAGCAAAATCAGACAAATAAATTCATCTGTTGAAACCATTCTACCCTCTGAAGTTTGTAAAAAGTGGACAAAAAGCAACTGTTCTCACTCAGTGGGAATTTCAGGGCAGGCTGGTTTATGAGAGAGGCTCCCAGCAGCATCCAGGAATTCCTAGACAAAGAAGGGAACCCTAATTCAATTTTATTCTAAACAGGCTGTAATCAATTCTTTATATTCACTCAATAACCCTCAGCTGCAGGTGGGTTTAGAGAATTAAGGCACCTCTTTAGAGGTGAGAAATGAAGTGAGATGCTGCAAGGGAGCCCCTGGGTGCTGAGGCCCTGAATTCCCACCTGCACCTCTAAGGTTGGTTCTATCTGTACCCAAAGATAAAATGCCTTCTTCCAGAGGTTTCCAGCTGTGGTTCTGATGGCTGCCCTCCTCCCTTCACCCCAATGTCTGCAACACTCAGGATGAAACACTCAGGCACTGAACTGATCAGCCTTGAGAAGCCAAGGAAGCCTCCCCGCATCTTCCCTGCTTTGCTGGATCTCCTTCTGCCTTCCCACACTGCATGCAAGGTTCTGGTTCTGTGTTCTCTTCCAGATCTTGCTTCTCAAACATCTCTCCCTACTTCAAATACTTGTGCTTTCCACATCCCCTCCCTCCTTCCACCTAATTTTTAAACCTCTGTACTCACTTCCAACAATTGGCCAAAGCCCTTCTCAAGAGAAAAGGCTTTTCATTATGTCTACGGGAAAACATAGATCTTTAATTTATCTTTCTTAGCTGCAAATTATTTCCTAATTATTCCTTTTAGCCTGTTATGTTACCTTATGTCTGTGTTGCTATTTCACTTCCCTCTGTATCATATCTAATTTGAAACTGGTGTGACTCAGTTGAGGATTACAAAGCAATAAAATATTATTTAAGTTTGTTTTAGAAGTTCCTCGCTTTGCCCAGACCGTTCACACTGGCAAAGCATCACATGCACCATCCTGTATTAATAATAACTTTTCAAACTTTGTATTTCAAAAAAGAAGACAAATGCTTCAGGACACAAATAAAAATGGTAAAAGCTGTTCTGCTGACAAGTCAATTACAGGCAGTGCAACTTGCTCAAATTGTCATATCAAAATTTGCTTTTTCTGAAAAGAAAAAAGCTGTTACTTTATTTGGCAAGGTGGTTCAAAAGTCCAGCTTAGCTCAGTTCTTTTGTGCAGAGGGAAGAGCAGTGAGTAGTTCATATCATTTACAGCTAATCCTACCATTTCTTTCAGTGCTCAGATACTGTATTTATTTCTTCAATGCACATGATCAGATCACTGCATTCTTTCTAATTAAATTAGTTTCCTCTATACAGCCCTTCAGTGTCATCCTAGGAAACAAAGACAGAGCAATAAAACCAAAAGCCCACTATGGACTCAGACAGTTACAGAGCTGCCCAAATTTAAATCAGAATGGTACTTAAAGGAAGGTAATAATGTATATAATTTCAAATTTAGGGTTTATGTGCCCTCCAATGTTGTTTTCTTTGATGATTTCACCTTCAAGGCACCTCTATAAGGCAGTGAGGTAAAATTACCCCTAATTTAGGGGTACAGACCCGAAGCACAGAGTGAAGTTGGGTCACTTGAGGTGACACATGGAGTCTGTGCCAGCCTTGGGATCTGGGAACAGACTTTCCACATCTTCCCCAAGGATGTAACCACTAGAACCAGCTGCCCTTAGGGCAGTAAGTCCTCCTTGGAAACACCACAGGGGATCCTTTTTAATGGCATTGGCAAGATCAGGGAAAATACTCTTAGTGCTACAGAATAAAATACAAATCAAACCCCTGCACACAGGTGAGGGCAAGGTGGGAGAAAAGCAGCCCCTTGGAAGATACACTGAGGTTTGCAGGAGCAGGATATTCAGCTTCATGTAAATTCCTAAATCTTGCCAAAAAGGAAGAAGTTTAGATAAGATCCAGTCATGTTGGCTTTTCCTACTTCAGCCACTGTGTAAGGAAATTGTTGAGGTTTTCAAGACCGGAAGAAAACTCAACTAATTTTATATCACTTTTATTGGGAAAAAAGAAAAAAGTTATATATTTTGGAAGAGGAAAGAAGCAGCTCTCATTCCAAGAACTCAAGTCATTAATCCCTACATCCCAAGGCAAGAACTCTCATGTGGAGTGTTACAAGGTCACCCATGAAGCCTCTGGCAGAGCTGTATTTCCCATCCCCTTTGCTGGGATTAACACCTTCTGCAAAGCACAATCAACTTTTAAGGCACAAGATAAAATTTTAACAGTGCCCCTAATTAGTGCCAACAGTGGCAGTTTCTGTGATGGCTGGGAGGGCCTCAGTGAGGGTCCATAAACTCCATTTCACTTGGCTCAGCCATCTATCAGGTGATAACCACTGCTCCCTGCTACTCACCTGGACTGGCTGCAGAAGGAGATATAAATGGTTTGGTTGAAAAGGGCATTAAAGATGACCCAATTCCACTTCACTCCATGGGCAAGGACACCTTCCACTACCCCAAGTTGCTCCAAGCCACATCCAACCTGGCCTGGAAAACTTACAGGGCAGACTGAGCAACCTGTGCCAGGGCATCCCCACCCTCACAGTCAAGAATTCCTTCCCAAAGACAAGGATGAAACTGCAATTGCCACTGAGCTGCTTATTCTTACAGCAGATTAGGATAGGAATTTATGCTGGGACACCTGGCAGCAGGCTTTGGTTTATTTTCAGGGCACAGACTTTGCTGTTGTGCAGAATTGTTATAATAATAATAATGTAATAATGTATATTCGGCTGTGTCGCTTGGATGAACTTTTCCCAAAAAATCCCCACTAGAACAGCAGTGAATGGGATTTACAGCTCGAGCTCCCCAGCACCTTTACTGCACAAAAACTGTTTATTAGCACAAGTTTTCCCTTTGTATGTTGTGTTTACTTGTTTCCCAGCAGGGTCTGCTGATGTTAATGGACTCACAGCAGTGCATTCTACTTCTGTTATTACAGGTCTAATTCAGTCATTAACATTTCATTAATGGACTGGCCTCCTCGCTGTTTGCATGGCTGTCTAGATATTGATGAGCTTTCCAGTATAGAAGACTGGTATTTAAGGCAGACTCTTAAAGGTTTATTAAGATGCTCGTGAACCTTCATGCATTCTGTCATTTATTTTCGCAGATAAAAGCCAAACCCTCGGATGAATTTGCATTGCAGAAGTTTTCAGCACCTGAATAGAAAATTAATTCCATGCTAAAACCCCAAGGAGAAGGGGAAAAAATCCCAAAGATTCCACAGTTACATCACTTGGATACAAATCTTGAGTTCCTGCCTTAAACCCAGTGTGGCTCAGCACTGGCTCTGCTCTACCTTGGAAGGAATCCCATTTCCAGGGGACACAAATTGATTCCTTTTTCCAAGGAGGTTCTGCAGATCCAGTAGCTCCCAGTTTCAAACTGAACTGGATTTCTTAATCCTTCCCACAAGCCACTCCATCAGGAACAGGGTTACTGGTCCAGTGGAATTAATCAAACTGAGAGGCTGCCCGGAATGTCGAGGCAGTGGCTTTGGGGACCTCTGACAGGATCACCAAAATGGAAGATTTATCACAATCTTTAGACCTCAGTAACTTTCTGGCTTTATCAACAGAGTACTGGAATCTAAAAACAGTCTTGATAATACCTGTACCCCAGTGGAAGGTAAATATTCTTAGGAAATTGCTCAAAGGAGTTATGAGGTGTTTCCTTTTACAACATTTCTGCTTTTTCCCTGCTAAAATGTGTGTTTTCAGGCACCCCAGAGAATTAAAATACACTGCATCGTATCATATGAGTGCCTAATGCAAGCACTTCGTGAAAATTACTAATTTGATGTCATAATTACGCTTGTAATATGAAATTATTAAGCACTGTCATATTGCACAGTAAATGGAACTTATATTGGTGTAATAAAATGTATTTCAATTCCACTACAATAACTTTAGCACAGCCTTTAATGGGACCCACAGTTAACAAAAATAAGATGCAGCCAGGAAAAACACTGTTGAAGAGTACCCTATACTGCAATATTAGGTCACAACAGATATAATTTGTGAGCTCCTTTATGTGCCAGTTTACATTTATGAACACCTGCAACTTATGTTTTCCTGACAAAATGAGATGTTAAAAAGTCGAAGTAGGATTAGAGGCCAGTAAACAAAATCCCCAGTGTAATTTCCCTTAATAAATTCTGCATTATCCATGCCTTTGACTTCAGCTTTATAAATGAAGCTATAAATATTATTGATCCTAAAGTCATATTTTTTTAAGGATCTTCCTGGCTCAGTCAGGCAGGTCTATGCCAGGATGACATGAAAACAGATCTCTTATTATGAAATCTGAAGCTTATTATTGTGATAAATGTAGCAATGTCTGAGCAATCAGAGGGTGAGGGGCAACAAGAAAGGAGGGACACTATTTTAATATTAATATGTTCAAGTGTTTTTTCTCCTCAGTACAACTGTGCCAGCCCAGAATGTATGAGATATTTATTTAATGGAGGGGAAAAAAAAGGAAAGAGGAAAAGGAAAAAAAAATAAAGAAAAAGAATTATAAGAAAATATGCCAAATCCTCATCTCAACATTTTTCTTTTGTCAGGGTAAATAAAATGAAGAAACAAACCACAACTGGAGGGGGGGGGGGGGAACCCAGTCAGCTAAAATGTCATGACTTGCTTCTCTGCAGGTGTCAACTTGACTTCATTGAAATGGCACAAAACTTTGATTTTCTCATCAGGAAAAAATGTTTATTCCCCCTACCAGACCTAACAGATAAGAACACACTGTGTGTAATATTGCATATTTTGATCCTGTGTCTAACTGTTCTTGAGACACAAGCTAAAAATATTTTGTGTGCTTTGCCTCAAATTGTTGCCATGAATTATTGAATTGAGCTGTTGCTTTTTCATTAAACTGGCAGCTTTAATAATTTAAACACGGGTCTTTAAGAGACTTACTGTATATTGATGATCTGCATGGGAAGAAAGAGAACCTCCCAATTATTTTATATCTGCCTTGATTTTTTTGGTAGGGCTTTAATGCATTGCATGATTTACCCTGCATTACTGGGTGCCTGTATTATTTTAGCACACCAGACAACATTTTTCTCCATTTGATTTGTCATTGAGAACTTAGCTCATGTAAAAAAAATTGTAGCCAGTTTTTTCAGGCATGGGGAAATTCACACTTTCTGAATGTTCAGGTGTAGCTCATGGGTAGGGCTTCAATTTACCCCAGAAAACGAGGTAGGAAATAATCTTCAAAGTTTTCTATGTGTGCGTGGGTCTGGTCCATTGGATGGCAACCTTCTAACACCTGAGCAGTATCTGCTTCTCCAAAGGAAAACCAAAAACTAAGGGAAGTGTGAAAGAGTTCAGAAGTTACAGCCTGATTCCATAAAAAACTCAACTTTCTACTCAACTAATTGGAATTTTTTAAAAAGTGTACTTTATGTGGGGCGATAATCACTGGAAAATGAAGGGTTTGGAAAATTTGTTGGCAAATTATTGCACTGGTGGCTTTACCAAGTCCCCTAACCTTTTGAACCTGCCTCAATTACACTGCAAAACATCAAGGTGAGAAGTGTTCCAAAGCACCTCCCCAAAACCCAGAATAAACTCTCAACTCTCACAGCCTTCTTGTGGTAGAACTAGAGATGATAAAAATCAGGAATTCTGGGAGTCAGTTGATGTCTCTGATCCACGGGGATGTGTCACTTAAGTAACACCAATGCTCATTTTGCACAGCACAACAGCAACAAAGATTACAAATACTAACTTCAAACACCACATAAAGTATGAATAATCTCCATTGCTACAAATTTTTAAAATGCATCATATTTCTTTCCCACATACGTCCTCATAGCCTCATAAAACAAACTGTTTCATTATATGGGCTTGTGTATATATATCACAAAATGTTAGCTACTGCTAAAAGTAAGAAAATAGATTTTGACATTGGAGAATTATTTTCCTACTCTCCTGTGCCTCTGGATCTAAAGGCAGAGCTACTCAGCTGTTTAATCTGGCCTGAGTCCAGGACTGCATTCCATGGTGAGATGCCAAGAGCAGCGATGCCACATGAAACAGGAGTTATCTTCTGCAAACTCACAGTGATCACAGGGCAATTTGTATTTGAACTGATAGAAAGAACAATCTCCTTTAGTTCTCCTGTCTGGTCAGGAGTGATTTTCGTTTGGGCAACTAAATTTTGTCTTATTAATCAGAAGATGCAGGAGATGCTGTGATTGTTTCACTTGACAGCATTTGCCAACCCTTCCATCCCGTGTCCATGGGAATGCCTAGCCCTGCCCTCCCTGAGCACGTCTGCAGTCCTGAATAACAGCAGCAGCTCACAAACTGCAGAGAACAGCCACTAAATGTGGGGTTACGTTATACAGACACACTATTAAGTGCTGGAAGCTAAATGTGTATGAAAAAGAGAGACTTTTTTGTCCATTTTTACACTTTACCACTTGTCAAAAACTGTCAAGATGGGAAAGCCTGTTTGCCTTCTGTCCTTCAACTTAAAGCAGTTGTATGTGATGCCCTTTTAATTAATTCCCAATCCAGTCTGCTGTTCAGTTTATTAGCTTCTGAAAGTCTAGAGGATATAAAATGTATACATTTAAAGTTGTAAAATTAAGGAGTTTTCACGATCTGTGAAAAACTACTGACCCTCTAACTTCTCCTCTATCACTTGAAGAAGAGCAGAGAGTCCAGGAAAGGAAGGATTTTCATTAAAGCATTGTCCTGGCCTGAAGTGTGTTCTGTTACCGTCCCCATGAGCTGCTGAATCCAGGTGGGCAGTGTTTCCTTGGCCCCTCCCTCCCCACTATCTTCTGTCAATGATCCATCAATGCCCTGCCTCATGACTCATCACCCCATTGTGGGACGCTCCACCCAGCAGGAGGAACCAAGCATTCCATCCTGGATATGATCTGAGATTCCAAACACCACAGACACCCTTTCCACTGGATTCCCAGAGGGCAGGAGCTACACAGCCACCACTGGATCTTCTGAGGAGGAGCAGACCCTTCTACAGGATCACTGCTTCGACAGAACCACATCCACCACTTCAGCCACCATCTTATGGGACTGCTACAGCCACCCTGACTAACAGGGTGTCAGGTGCTATCCTGACTCTGTCAGTTTGAACCAGTGTTTTCTGCCTTTATTTTTTAATTTCCATATTAAATTGTTATTCTGACTTGGTGCCTCCCACTGGTTTGTTTTCAAACTAGTACAAGCATACAGCTCAATCAACGTTCAGGTGGCACAAGAAAAAAGAGAATAAAAGCTAGGAAATTATACTCACTGCTATCACCTGATATCCCCCCAAAAAATATCTAACCCAAACCCCACAGATGCAAATAACAAAAAAACTGTTTAAAAGTAATGTAAAGAAATTTTATCTCACCTGCAGCATCTCCATTTTTCCTCCTTCAGCTGTTTCCATTTCAATATGACTTTGAATTTGCTAGAAATATTCAATTTGTTAATTATGGACAGTATAACCTCATCCTGATAGGGAGACACTGAAGCACCTCCTGGTGCATTAGGGACAGCCTATGAGCAAACACTCCTTCATTCTGTGACATCCCCTGGGTGAAAATGGGCTTTAAAAGCCTGGTTCTCCATTTCCTGCCACTGGAGGGTCTGAATAGATGTTGGGATGGGGCCCACCAGGTGAACAGGGGTGGTAGGAGCCAGTTTAATTTTGATCTGTCCCAACACTTGTCAGAGGCAGGCGGGGAGGGGATGAACCTGTGCCACGGGTAGGAGGCAGCAGGGAGAGGATGGAGCAATCCTGACTGAAATAAATAGGGCAGGACTGATGGTCCTTTTTAAGCCTTTATTAAAAGTGATCAGCTCGGGTGGGGGCCCTGCCCAGCTTCGTTGCCCCAGCTTCAACTTGGAGGAGGAGGAACTTCGGCTCTGCCACTCCCTGTGATAGAGTCGGGCCCTCGAGTGTTCCTCACGGGCCGGGGCTGTGCACGAAGGTGGATACGGAGGGGATGGTGCTGATTCGCTGTCCTCAGGGCAGTGGTACTGGTGGAGCCTCTTATCAGGGTGACTATTTGAAGAAACTTAAAAGCTGGCTGGGTAGTAGCTCTTGATAGAATAACCTGGTTCATTTTTCTTAAAAGTTTGTTGGCTCATTTTTAAATTATTATTTTCTAGGGGTTCTTTATTCCCAAGGGTCTTTTTGGCTCTAGTTTACATATTCAGCTTTTTAGGTTTTTTGTTTGTTTGTTTGTTTGTTTTTTCCTTTATCTGCTACTCTTCAGGCAAGCCTCCTCCGAAAGGGGTAAGGAGGGGAGGTCGTAAATTCCTGCATTGGAATGCAAGCCCTGATAAGAGGCCGGTTTCTTCACAACTAAGTGAGGGGGGAGGTTTTTAACAGCAAGAGAAATTTTAACATTTAGGTTACAAAGCTACATTCAGGTAACAAAACTACATTCAGGTAACAAAGCTACAATGAAGTACAAAATAAATGGATAATTGTTAAATCGATAATCTGGTCCCTTATTTATAACACTGACCTCGGGGGAGGCTCTGTCAGACAACCATTTCACGTCTCACATGGGACAGGCAGCCAGCAGGACACTGCACCCTCCGGACAGCTTCTCCAGGATGGAAAAGGGTGTCCTCCAAAGGATGCAACCTTGGACGGGGCCAATGCCCTCCTGCCAGCGGCAGACCTTGGGAGGGCAGGGGTGTGAAAGTAACCACGACACGACCTGGGGGGATTCCTGGCTCTTGGGGATCCTTAAGTGCACCACGTCCAGGTTGGATGCCCCAAAATTCACCCTGCAAATGCCCACCCCCAAAAGATCTGGTATCACGTTATAGGTGTTACTAGTTAGCAGATCTATCAAAAATTCCCTAATGAGAGGCTTGAGTGAGCCCCCTCCCTGCGGGACCTTCCCCTGGCTGGTTCTGTCTCAGTTTACAGAATGTGTTCTGCAGAGGACCTGGGGCTCTGGGGCACACCATACTTTTCCTACAAAGCTTCTGAAATCTTTAGTCTCCTGGTTTGACAAACAAGTCCAAGAATGAAGGCAAAAGCATCAGCAACAGAAGCTGCAAAAAAGCTTGAAAGGGGTATAAAAGCAAAAGCAAAACATCTTCATGGCATCACCACCACCTCTGGCTGTGTGAGAGGTGGGATTTGCATGAGGAGCAAAGACCAACAAGCGAGCACAGATGTTCCAGGCATTGCACAGCTTTTCAGCCCTGAGTGCTTGCAGGCCTCCAGAAGGACAGGCTGGGAGGTTGCAGAGCTCCGTGCAGGTGGAGAGGGACCTCTTTCAGCATTCCAAAATGTTTCTCAGCCTCAGGGCTGCACATTCCAGGCAGGTTTCACTTGCACATTACCTCTTTTCCTTTGGACAGAGCTGTTTGCAGGTTCACCTACCCTGGCTTCAAGGTTCAAGGCAAAGGCACAAGACCTTCCCAAAGCCTTGGGAAAATGTGCTCACTTTTGAAAAGCTTTTCTTTATTGTTTTAATGAAAATTCACCATGGTTCTAATGGAAAAAATATTCCTTAAACAGACCTTTAACAAGAAAGATGGGATGGGGGGAGGACTCGTTAAGTGTGAAGTTTGACAAGTATTAGTGGAACAAAAGACCCCAGCACACAAGTTGAAATACCAGATAACTCTGTCACCCTCTGATTGCCAGGAGGAGTTAAAACTCAGGTCTCCTGCCTGGAAAAAGCATTACAGGAATATATTCTGAACTTTGCACGGTTCATTTTTTGTTACGAATTAGATCCATCATGAGATTTATTGAGATGCCTCATGTTTAATAAAATACTCATAACAGTTTGTGATATTTCACAGGATAAATAACAGGATTGTTAACTCTGTTTGTATAGCAGGTCTCAGGATAATAAATGGTTCATTCAATAATGAACTGACAACAAGTTATTCAGGTTATAAAAATATGGGAGATAAGAGTCAAAATAACAAAACTCAAAGCATCAGACATTCAGAAAACACTGCAGTCCAAAACCAGGTTGCCCCATCATTTAAATTCTGAAACTATTTGAAATAAGAGGGTGGAAATTTCCACATAAAGCATTTTCCAAGCCAAATCCACAACAGGACAGTGGAGACAACTGTTCTTTTATTTCCAACACAGCCCAAGACATCTCAATCTTCTCATGTTATTCAAATCTAATAAAAGATTAATATCTTTTTAGAATAAAATAATATAAAAGTATCTGAAGATAAACACATAAAAATTATTCATCCTGTCTCTGCCTCTCAAAGAACACATGAACAGAGAAAGTTCAATACATTTTAAAAAATACATTCTTTAGAAAATATGAACAAGTGAAGACTCTCTGAGTGTATTTGACTTCTAAATAAATTGCTTTCTTTTTTGGAATTGCTGAGAAGGCAGACACTCAGTGAGGTCAATGAGACTTACTGATTGCACAGTGTTACGGAAAATTAGGCTACTTATTTGGGAACTAAATATGGATGTTAAGAGCATTCAGTGAAGTCACACTTTTGAGCATTTTGGAGTTGGCCTACATTTTTAAAGAAAACTTTGAGACTTTGAGCAATAACTTTTTGGAAGAACCAGATATTTATGATGTCCTTCGTAGCAATTAAAGGCAATTCACAGAACTGAAAAGATGATTTGGGCAGGGGGGGAGGTGGCTTCAGTTCCTGTAAGGAGACATCAATTTGCAATCAACTCAACTTAATTAGGGTGCTCCCAGTTCTTACCAGTTTTGACTCTGAGATATTCAAAGGACAAGGAGTGGGTCCCCAGGATGGTGTTTGATTCCCCCAGCAGGATTTGATTCCCACCTATATGTCAGGATAAAAAATGATGGAGAAGAGCTAACTTAAAGAGGAGGCATGAAGGGAAGGGTAGCAAACAACCACTTTCTGTTATTAGCATGATTGTTCAAATTCAAAGAAAATTCCCCAAAAGTCATTCTCATCTATTTTTCCCAGGCCAGTTTATCTCCAAAGTTTGCCCATCCCAGTGTCAGTGAGAAGCTGAGATGTTCATGTTGTTTAATGCTTTGATGTTCGCAACAATAAAATGACCAAATAATAAAAACTCCCCTCTTCCCACCCCCCAAAAAAGAAAAGTAAAAATGAATGTTTGAAATGGCCATTTCAAACTAAAACAACTGCTATTGCTATCAATTTAAGTAATCACTTTCCCAGCTGACAGATGCAAAGCTCTCCCTTCAGATAATGACTTTTCCAGCTGACGAGAGCCAGGGAACAGGAAGTGTATGTGGGGATAAGTGTTTGGGAATTAGAGGACAGCCAAACTTTGTGGCTACCTGTATTATCTGTAGGAGGTTATTTTACTTCTACTGGCGCATTTTTATCTGAAATCAGCATAAATGAATCTTTAAAAATAAGTTTAGTGCAGCAGGATACTTTTTTTACAGTACTGGGCAATTTTAAAAGTGGGATTTTTTTTTTTTTTTTCTACTTGAGATTAATCTCATTCCATGAAGCAGGAGCTGCAGTTTTCACCAGAGCTGTCACAGGGCGAGGAGAAAATGGTACATGGTGTTTGTTTCTGTCTGCACTCCAGCCAAACCTGTTCCCTGATTTCCAGCAGGGCTGGAAATGCAAATGCCTCCTGGCTAAAGGAAATAAAGATCTTTTTTGAGACATGGCCCAAGCAGAGAACTGGCAAACTGAGCTATATTCATACTCTTCGCTGTCCTGTGGAGTATTCAGGAGGTTACTCCCAGTTTGCAAGAGAACCTCAAGCCTTGTCTGACACCTGGGGCCACTGTAAATCCTCAGTGCTGTCAGATGTGGCTCAAAAGATGCAAATCATCAGCCAGTTCCTAAATGATCCCTCAGCTGGGCTCTAAGAGACCATTTAGAGTTACCCATCCAAAATGGGTGGTCTTACCTGGATGTGCCAGAGAGGATACACCATGTCCTTGTCCCATGAGAGAAGAAAGTGTTTCATTCTCTGTGCAGCAGGAAAGTAGAGGCCACCTTGAACCTCTGCCTGCATCTGTCAGGAGAAAATCACTGAAAATCTCCTGGCAGTTTCATGACCCATCTTTTTCCTGTAGACCAACCTGTCAGCCACCACTGAGTTACCCTAAAATAACAGAACCTCCATTCTACATTAAAATAACTCTGCTGGGCTGATCATCATAAAAAGTTATAACCCAACATCAAATTTGAGCTTTTACCAGGAAAGGAAAGGCTGAGGAACTTTGGCTACAAGTCTGTAAAAGTATCACCATAAGCTAGCACATATGACTGTCAAGCTGATATGAAATGAAATATTCCTCTTCATGATGACAGACTGAAATTTTTATTGGGTTTGACCAAATCAAAAGCAAAATATTGTGGAAGTTTTAATCTTGTGTTCTCTGTCCTGCAATCTTAATATTGCAAATAAAACAATTTAAAAAAAAATAAATTAAAAAAAAAAACTCCACCAATTTTATAAAAAATTAAAAATAATAAAAGTTTCAAGCAGCTGTATTGGTCTTCACGTGAATGATACCCCAAAACTACCAGAGCAGCTATCAGTATTTCAATTTAACTCTTGCCTTATTATGTCTGTTTCTATTTCTTATCTCCAGATAAAATTTGCTTCATAGTAATAAATGGAATATGAGGCTTGAACTTGGTGTCTGTTTTTTCTCTTCTGCTTTTACTGGAGGTATAAAACAGGGTACATGAGAGAAGTAACACAACACAGAGTATGGAATGGAAATGAACTATTAAAGTCATGATAAGAACTAGAGAGAGACTGAAATATGTGTGGAGTGAAATATGATCTCTTAAAAAAGAAAGAGTATATGCAAAAGTAACATTACAAGTTCATACTCAATGCTTTTTTTTTTGTGAGACTCTGTCACATCTCACCCCAAAATTTTCTTTCTCTTTGTGTCTTTTTACAGAGGTTTTTTTATAAAATAGAGGTGTTTTTTTTAATAACAGCAAGGAGAAAGTAAATGTGATCGTGGCAAGATACAGGGTTTCACAGATGAAAAAAGGAATGCAAAATGTAAGATGTGATGGAGTCCCCATCCCTGGAGGTGTCCAAGGAATGGCTGGATGTGGCACCCAGTGCTCTGCTCTGTCTGCTCTGGTGGGGGTCTGGCACAGCTTGGACCTGCTGATCTGGAAGGGCTTTCCCAACCTCAGTGACTCTGTGATTCTGCAGAAGAGCAACTGCAGCCTTCCACACAATCCCCCAAACATGGAAAGTCCATTCCCTGCTGAAACAGAACTCCTCACTGAGGTATAAGGGGGGTCTCACAGCACACACTGATGACAGCAAAAGCAATCCAAAGCTCCACATATTGTTTTATTTACTTTTTAAAAAATTAAACTCCGTTGCAAAGCTGCTTTGGCCTCACACCCATGGCATCACACTCTGTTACTTCCCTTTGATACTCATCTAGTAAACTTTAAAAGCCTATCCCTCCAAAAGCAGAGGCCATACAAATACTTAAGGGGTTAATAAACTCTCCCAGTATACCAAAATCACAAGTTTTATACCTCAACCCTGTACAGTTGGAGCTCCTAAGAGAGAAGTAATTGCATTGTAGTAACGTTAGGGCTTGATTTAGGTTTCTCCATGGGCAGAATGAAGTGTGTCTTACTCCTCAGGTGTGAGACTTGGCCACTCTGCCTTTTGCAATATATTATCCCAACACTGTCAGAAAATGCTCAGCAGAGCCAGCTCTTACTAAACTGGGTGTGTTATAAATCCAGGGTAAGGAGGGGATTTCTTATGCCAACAATGCTTCTCAACCTTTACCTTATTACCACACTTTTTGGCTGCTCTGAAATAAAAATCTTTTAATTTTTTTTTGTTTTTTTTTTTTTTTCACTGCTTGTGTGTGAACTCTCAGATAACGGAGCCAAACGCAGGGAAAGTTCAGGGCGGTTTTATGACTCTGTTTTATCAAAAATCTTGGTCTACAAAGCCTGAGCACACAAATTCGTGGCTGTGGGATGAGGTCAGTGAAACCACACCCATTCCCTCGACAGACCTTCCTTCTCCTTCAGCAGACAACTTTACGTGGGCTACAGAAATATGCCCTGAACGAGGAGAAGCACTTGCCCCTGGCTTGAATGCAGTGCCAAGTAAATCAGGAATTCTCTACGTGGCGGATTTCAGCTCCGTGTGTGCTTGAGACACATTATCTGTGAGTTCTGGAGGTGAAGTCCCTTTTTAATGAAATTCAGCTGAGCAGGAATAGCCTAGAAACACCAGCAGGAACGCAGAGAGAGAATGACAAGACAGGTTTGGCACAGAGGGATGCTTGAAACAAAATAACCACTGTGAAGATTTCCAGAGGGAAAAAATGCAGCTCATCCTGTAAGAGGGAAAGTGTGTGACATGAGGAGCAGGCAGGAATGGCAACCACATGTCAAGCAGCACATTTTATTTACCTTTCATTAGCATGTCTTCCTAGGAGAAGGTTAAATACTCCAGGAGAGGGATGGGATTTTTCTTATGTTAACTAATCCAGACAAAAGTGAACGGAGATTTGCTTTCTTCAGCATTCATTGATATTAATTGCTTTATTGAACTAGCTGTGGGAACATGGATTTCCCAATGCCAGCATAAAGGATCATTATTTATAAGCTAACTGATCCCACAAATTCTACACTTAGCTCAACATTTCCTTTGGAAACGCTGTAAGAATCTTTTAAAAAATCATTATATTTCATATTTTACACTAAGGCACACCAGCTAAACGATACAGGTTTTCCAGAAAAAGAAAAACAAGTTTTTAAGGCACGCATAACAGACTCCAAATCAGCTCTGAAATGCTGCATATCATTACATTTTTCCTCCCTTTAGTTTTCATTCTCTCCCTTTTCCCCTGACTTACAGGTGTCCTTAGTTACAGCCATCAGCAAAACCAAAACACACATGCAGGCTATAAATCTGTATTTGTGTACTAATTCATAAGAGTAAAATATCTTCAGTTGCTCCTTCCAATTTCCTTTCCCTGTTCAATTCATAACTGTGCTGCAGTATATTGGGCTTAAGCTTTCAGGAACTCTATCCCAGAAGGTTGCTTAGATGGAGACCTGAAAATGTGGATTCTGGCTTCAAGGGAAGATATTTAGCAGCAGAGAATCCAAAGCACGATAAAAGCAACTAAATAAACACTGAAATCTTTAATCAAAGAGCTGAGTTGTCACTGTAACCCTTTGGAGATAATAGGGATGGCTCAGTCCATCAGAGTTCATGCAAAAACATACCAAGAAGTTAATAAATTTGAAAGGGAAGCCAAGAATGAATGTTAAGTTCTTTTGTTCCAATCTATCCTAACAATGCTTACAACATTGCTGCAGTTAAGCTCAACTTTGCTGTTCAAACACCAATTTTGGGGCTTTATGTGCTGGTTTAAATCATAGCTGAGCTAAACACGGTATGCAAATTGCAGAGAGATAAATGTTTGGTTTACTTGTGTTCCTTCCTCTTTATATCACAGTCAGAATCCTTCACCAAAGCCCCCCAAAACAATCATTTTTGACATAGTTTAGATGCCAGATTTGCAAGCTACAAAGGAAGAATGAGGATTATAATGTTGTAGTTATGATCACTTTTTTCTCTGTCAGAAAGAAAAAACACTTTAAATGGCCTGAAAAGAAGCAAAGTATCCTTGGAGAAGACACACATGATAGAAAGATCATATCATTCCACAGGATTAGATTAAAGCAGATCCAAAGGTTAGAAAAATTTTTCCTGGAACAAGCAAAATGCCAGGATACTGAACTTACATTTGAGGATCCTTGGCCAGGTGAGACATTTCTAGGTTTGCCTTATTGATGCAAAAAGGATTATTAAAAACAGATATTTTACACAGATATTGTTGGCAATTTGTGCCTCATGGTTGTGTTGGTAATCAAAGCCTGGACATGATAACCCTTGGGTTAAAGAGATGCCAACTGGTTGGCTCCAAAGCTCTTCAGCAGAATGAACAAGGGAAGAACAAACATGTCCATCAAGTTTCTACTTAAGTATCCAGTTTTGAGCATGGAATTTCCAAAGTCTTCAGTTTTCAGCACGTTCAGAAGAAAGGACTTGTCCACACAGGACAACCAGGACTGGATATGTTGTGACATGTTGATGACTAGGACTTGAAATAAAAAAAAAGATGTTGGAGGGCTTGAGAGAGAAGGGGATTCTGTAGCCACAAAGCAAAATAGCCAGAAATTACCAAAAATCCAAAATTCTTAGAAATCCAAAATATGAAACAAAATTTTAAGTTTTCTTATCAAGACAGCTCACGTTAGGCCATTACCACAAAGGAAAGGAAGCACTTAGGAGCCTCCTCTGTTATTTCCAAGACAGCATTTTTTTGCTCTTTCCTGTGTTCCCATTGCTGTTCCCTGTACAGAACATTTCAAGGTTTCAAAATCCATTAAATTGAAGATTTAATTGAGTTTATGTTGCCAATACTTGGCTTAGTTAGGTATTATTTGTATGTACATGTGCATGTGTGCACATACACACTCCAAACTTGGAAAGGCACCCAAGGCTTGCTTAGGTGGAACTGGTCACACTTTGTGTTCAAAGGAAAACCTAAAAAAAAAATAAAAATCTTTACATCTTTTACTCGAATTGGGCTGGCATGGAAAATCATGTTCATATTGTACTCATTTGTGGTCTGCTTCTCAGGAATTTTAACAGATGACAATTCAAAGATAAATTTGCTTTAAAAATAAATGATGAAAAATAACTGGCTTCCCAGCTCCTATTTCATAATCTCAAAAGTATGTTCAGATTTATATAATTAAAGTAGAAAATAGAAGTCTAAAAATGAAACTCAGTTTTGCTTTACAGCAGCCAGCATTAATAGGATTCTTCTTCCAATTCCTTTGTTTTCTGCTGGAGCACCAAACTCCACCACGAGTGGGGGAAACATTGAATTCCAACCTGCTGGGTCTGTGATTGATGCCACAGCCCATTAAAACACAAAGATGCTCCCAACTGAGCAGGTGTTTTACTGAGCTAAAACCCAAAGTTGGGACACTTTGGAACATTTTTTTTTCCACCTGTTTATGAACTGTGGCTTTTAGCACTCATTCCCTTCTTTAATTGAGATTTTAAAAAAAAAGACTCATTTTCTTTCCTTCAAGCAGCAGTAATTTGGAAACTGAGAATGTTATTCTGTAACCCTCCAAAATAGTAAAAAAGGGTTAAAAGAAAGCTCAAATACGATCCTTGGGGAGGTACAGAGTCTAAGGTCTGGCTGCAACCTTAAGATCAGCTGTGTCTCAGGCTCTGGAGGGCAGCAGATTGCCTTGCTGGCTGTGGAACTGAGCAGTGACCCAGCTCTGGGGGCTCCAGCACAGGAGGGATGTGGAGATGCTGGGACAGCCAGAGGCCACCAGGGAGGTCAGAGGGATGGAGCAGCTCTGCTGGGAGCACAGGCTGGGAGCGTGGGGGTTGTTCAGCCTGCAGAGGAGAAGCTCTGGGGTGATGTGAGTGTGGCCTATGGGGCTGAAGGAGCCAGCAAAAAAGGTGGAGAGAGATGTTTTATAAGAGAAAACAGTGACAGGACAAGGGGAAGGCTTCACACCGACAGAGGGTGGGTTTAGATGGGATTTTGGGAGGAAATTCTTCCCTGGGAGGGTGGGGAGGCCCTGGCACAGATTGCCCAGAGAAGCTGTGGATGCCCTGGAAGTCATTCCTGGAAGCATTCCAGGCAAAGCTGGAGCAACCTGGGATAGTGGAAGATGTTCCTGCCCATGGAAGGGGCTTGCAACGAGCTCAGCTTGCAGGTCTCTTCCAAATACAACCATTCTGTGATTCTAAAAGCTACAAGTTGCAGGGATGTCCCAAGAAATTAAAAAGTTACCAAACAAATGAGCAAGTGAAATAGCAAATACAACAAGAGATCAGTTTGCAGAACCAAAAAATCTGGGGCTTAAAAAGTAACCAAACAAATGAGCAAGTGAAATAGCAAATACAACAAGAGATCAGTTTGCAGAACCAAAAAATCTGGGGCTAAATAACAGTGCAGCTTGTTGCTCATCGGAGTGATGTTGCTACAATGACACACCAGGAAGGAAAAGCAAGCACAGCTCAAACAAGGAATCACTGAAAGAAGTAATGCAAAACCACAGTCAAATTTTACTCTGGATAGGTCTCAAATCTAAAATTATTCATTTGGTCTCTGTACTTTCATCAACTCTGAGGTGTTTGGGTGAAACATAAATTGGATATGAATTTGAAAAATCAACAACATGTGTTAATAGAGATGTGGAAACAAAAAAACAATTTTATGAGCTAAAACCAACAGAAATAAAAGTGTTTATCCTTCTCTACCAATTTAAATTTTCAGGCTTCCGAATCACTTCAATGAAAATTTCAATAAAATCATGGGATTGCCTTTTTCTCCTTTTCTGTAGGGCCTGCATAAAATAAACCCTGGGCATTGACCATCCCTTTCTGCCTATCCTTTCATCCTTTTCCAGCTTTACCTTCAGAGTATTACACCCCTCCTTCTTTATCATCCATTGTTTCTTCACCTCCAGGTGACATCCAACCTCTCCCTGCCACTCCTCCCCTCGTCCATACTTCCATCATGTCTGGTCCAAGCCCATCTTTTCCCATTTTTCCATACCTGTGACTTCCATGGTGGCAGTAGGAAATCAGCTTCCTGCTGAACATCTTGAGAGATGAACATATATTCATTTATTGACACAGATCTTAAAGTAATTGAGACCTGTTAAAATGGGCAGAAATCTTGATGTGTGATATGAATATAACAGGGTCGACTGGATGATCTAAAAATCCAGGTCACCACTCATTCCTTGTCATGTTCAATATTGTGTCTAGTTTTTCACCAAACTGTTTGAGTCAGGGTTCTGTCTTTATGTGTGTTTTTAGAGGTTTTACCACAATAGGATAGGATTCTGACATAAATTATAGTCTTGGGACTGCCAGCAATTTTGTTAATAAAAACAACTATAGTAAAGCCAAACAATTCCTTTTGGTAGGCTAATCTTTTAAGCTGTAAAAGCCTGCATTGAGAGATGAGTACTAACCCATCTCTTGTGGAGGAGAAGGACTGAACAGCTTTCTGCACACCAAAAGTAAAAGCTGGAATTGGAACCTCCCCACCCACTCACCGAGCAGAGTGGGATTCCAGTACCTGGAATCACCAGATGGAGTGGGTTAGAAGGGACCTTAAATCTCATCTACTCCCCCTACAATCAACAGGGACACCTTCCAGCATCCCAGGATGCTCCAAACCCCATCCAACCTGGCCTTGGGCACTGCCAGGGATCCAGGGGCAGCCACAGCTTCTCTGGGCACCCTGTGCCAGGGCCTGCCCACCCTCCCAGGGAAGGATTCCTTCCCATTTATCCCTCTCAGCTTTTCCTCAGCAGAGGTGTTTCACCCCTCTAAACATCTCCTTGTCCCTCCTTGGAACCTTCTCCAGCAGATCCATGTCCTTCCTGTGCTGAGGACCCCAGAGCTGGACACAGCAGAACGTTAAATTATTGTATTAAAATTCAAAGGGCCTTGTCAAATTGGAGAAAAGACTTAAAATTGCTATTTCGTTGAAGGAGAAAAAATATGGTTAATTTTTACAGTTAATTAGGAATAGTCAGAGTGTTAAATGCAGAACTGGGGATGTTCTGTTAAGCCAACAGCTCTGTAGGACAGTTCCAAAAATCAGAATCTTAAATTTTATGCTACTGTAGAAAAAGGATGCATAACACCTCAGGAAACTTATGGATACAACTAGAAATAATGTGGAATATTCTGCATTCCTCAGTCATAAAATATCCAGATCAAAAAAGATGTGGACAAACTGGAGACAAACTAAAAGAGAAGAGTGGGAATGATAAATATCTGGAAAATCAGAATTTCAAGGGAAAAAATAAAAAGTAGGGAACTAGAATTGTTTGCCCTATAAAAGAAGAAACTAGGGTAAAATGCAAAAGGAATAAAAATGCAAACAAAAAAAAAACCCTCTGGCTATTTTCTTTGGTGAAATTTCAGGGAAAAAATAAAAAAAGAAGTATTTGGTTGTATGGAAAACAGCCCTTGAAAATGAGAAACATTTTGTGCAATTTCATTAGGATTTACATCCTTTAATGTGAGATAGACTTAAAATCTATTTTTAACCAAAGAATCTTATTAAAGTAAGAAGATTGCCTGGTTTACTACTTGTAGTTGTTTCAAGCAGTGGTGGCTGATGATGCTCTTTATAAACAATAGGGAATAAATTCAAACAAGCTAAAAGATGTCTAATGTAAAAAAAACTTCAGCTTGAGAAAAAATATGTTGTTGTGGATTGCATATTTTACGTGCAATTTATGCTGCAGTTTCTCTTCATTAACCACATCTCGCAGATTTTTCAAAGCACCAGCATGAATATTATTAACATGTGTTAAAAATGTGTTTAAAATAATGTATAAGGCTCTGTGTTTAAAGCAAAACTTTAGGTATAATGAACAAGGGTGTCTGTATTTTATATATTGGTGTGTGTGTGTGTGATATATAACCCAGAATGTGTGTGCACAAATGCACTTATATATTGCTCGTGTTTTAATTAAACTGAGCTAGACCTTAACAAGAACATCTAATTCATAATTCTCTCATCCTGTTCTATAGATTCTTATTATTTAAAGCAGATATAATCCATTCTGAAATGTGACATATAGAAATTACCAGCATCTCCTTTTGCTCTGTTCCTTTCCTTACCATTGGTTTCCTTTTACTCCAGGAATAACTTGCAGCTTTCAGTTTTAATCTGTGCTATGTCCCCGTTGTATCCATCTTCCAAAATTGCTTCTGTTGGACTGGTATTGATAGAAATCATTGATAGAAATCATTGATAATGGCAGACACAGGCCTAGAAAATGACAAAACCCAAGAATATGTAGTGTGAGCAACCAGGAATACCTCTCATTTCTGGTCTTCATGCTTGATGCTGAGGCTGCCAAGCGGGAAGCCTCAGAAGGAGTCTGGTTTAAGCAATCCTGGCTGATTCTTCCAGCCAAGTCTTGGTCCTGCTGCCTTGGTCCTGCTGAATAGAGGAGAGCACTGCCAGTGGATTCATGCTGTGCCAGAGTTCCTGCAGTAGACACAGGTTTGAGGACATCAAAAGTATTAATTTGCCCTATAAACGTTATTACAAATCAGAATTTAATTCAGTGGGTTTATGCATCAATGTGATCAGGTAATTCACCCAAACCAGAGGGTTTGTTAGTACCTGTTGGGACATGGGACACGATTTGAAGACATGACAACTCTTTTTCCACCAAAATTTCCATGCCACAGGTTGGAGTTGCCTCCTGCCTATTGCACTGCACTTCTGGTTGCTCCCTAGGCATTTATGGAGAAGGCACAATCTGAGCCTCCCAGGCTTTTTGTAACACCCAAATACATTTTCCTGCCAAAGCAGAGATGAACCAAAGCTCCCACCAAACCATAAGCACAGCAGATACCTTTATCTTCCCCCCACCTTGTTCCAGAACCTGGGATATCTTTGCTTCTGGTAAATGTTATTTCCATAGCTGTGCATTTCTGCCCTTTGCATCAGGCCATGTTAACCAACAGGAAGATAACAGCTAAAAATACTGAGTTTTCCCTACCAGCAAGCAATCAAGTCTCTGAGGTCGACATGCAACCCCAAATTCTGGGACTAGAAGTTAAGGCAGCCTTTCCCTGGGGAAAAGCTAACTTCATTTCTAAAACACATTTGATTTCCTTTTTCTAATCTCTCCGTAGCCTTTTTACACTGCTGCGTGCTTTAATTTTGCTTTCAGTCAGAAGTTTAAAAAACTTTAGCTTCTAATAACTGGAAAAAAATGGTTATTTAAAGATAACTGCAACTTGCTTAACATGCCAGACTATCATATGCTGGCTGCTTTGAAGCTGCAAATTAATGACGAGCAGGAACAGTGACTATCTTTCAGAGAAAACTGACCTCTTTCTAATGGCTCATCGCTAATGTCATCTGTCTGCTGCATCTCATTATGGGAATTTCACGGAGTAAGAAAGTATCTTAAGGCTGTGCACAAATAAAAAGGACCTTCTAGTATTGAGCACTTTGAAAATTTTTGATCTCTCAAAATACCTTCCTTAGATACTGGTTTCCCCTTTTGTGCATGGCACGCTGCTTATGTCATCTATTCTCTGTGACTAATTATGTTAATTTTGTGCCATAAAAGTAACTGAAGGCTGTTAAGGCATAAAAGCTTTTGAGTGGCCTTATTTCATAAACACCCCTTTTGAACAAGGCGCATTTAGTCATATTTGCAGTAACAGAAAGAGTCTTGTGCTAAAAATACAACAAAGGCTCTTGAATATGGCCATTTATTCCTACTTTATTAGGTAATTTATGAAAAGTATGAAGGGAAGCCTTTTTGTTACTATAATTTGCATAAAGCTGGTGCCCCATTAATGAGATAACTTCCTGCCTTTTGTGTACTACCAGCTGGAAATAGAAATATAGGAACTTTTCTGTCTCCCAATTACTTAACCTGCTGAGTTCAGAGTTGGAGAGTAAACAGGATTCATATCAGTCAAAGAAGTTGATTTCTGCTGCTCTAAAATATTTTTATTTAATTAAGGAGCCAGTGAAACATTAAAAATACACTGAAAGTCCATCAGCTCCACGAGACCAAGGCTTTAGACCTGGCTTCAATTCTGCACCTGGTTTTTTTGTGCTGTCAGTCACAATTAGTTGTGCTCCAGACTAGATCCATCACAAATCAAGGCAGACATCTAAACCCGACAGTTTGAAGGGCTGTGGGTGCCAAAGGATGCAGATGGGTTCTAGACATCATTTAAAAATCACCTAGAAACTCAATTGGCATCCAGGACCCAGACACTCTTGGAAATCCCATTAATTGCCTCGGGTGTTAATACTTTGGATATTGTGATTTCAGCAGAAAACTCCCTGCTCCAGGAGGAACAACTGAGCATTTCCCAATGAGAAGAAAATTCCTCCTCTATGCGACTGATTTGTGTGCCAAGAGTTCAATCTGCCTTTGGATTGGCTCATATGGTGCAGTGATTCTTGTCACTCTGCTTAGAAACAGAGGTATTCACATTAGCATTTTTTTTACATCAGTTTTCCAAGTTAATAGCATCATTTTGACTGCTGAATTAAAGGTATTGTTTATCAATTGTAGCATTTATACGTGAGGTGATAACTTAGCCATAAAATCAATGGACCAGCTCCCCTATTTAGATATTTTTACACTGTTTACTATCTCCGAATTTATTTCAAGTGGCTTAATTATAATTAGGATAATGACAACTCCTTAAAAGTGTGCTGAAACGTAGGCAGGATGCAAAAAAATCTTGGTATATAAAAGAAGTTTAAATTTCAGCTGCACAGTCTTTGTGTAGTTTGAGGTCGGTTTGTTGGAGCTTTAAAAATTGTTCAGTGGTCAAATTGCTTGATCAACCCTACCTGCCTAATTTGTTAAATCTGAATGAATAAAAGGCATCCTCTGATGTGGAATAGAGCATGTGACAGGTTTGTACCCACTCTGTGGTTGTATTTTGGGGATTCCCTGCTTTCCCATTGCAGGAAATCTGCTCTCATCGCCAGTCAGCTCCAAAGGAGGAAAAGGCAATCAAAATCACCTTGCAGACAATCAAATGGATTCAGTCCCAGTTTAAAGAGGCCTTTGACACTCCCCTGAATATCTAAACAAATCACTGCAAACCCACATATCACCTCATCTAGTTAAAATATGGATATATTTAGGGTAGCTGCAATAGAGTTTCCACTGTCATTTTAACTATGAGCTAAACCACGACTGCTGACAGGCTAAAGGTTGTCACAGTCAAGGTCCTAATTGCTCTACAAATTGCAGCCTGATGATAAGATCCATCTCCTCTTGCTTGAGGCACTGGGCTGGGGAGGAAAGTCTCCAGACTGGGGAGGAAAGTCTGCACAGACTCCTTCCAGGGGCAGCAGAGACACACAGGCACCTCCTGACTGGGATTCACAAAACTCCAAATAAGCTGATCCATTCTCAATTTAGAAGCCTTGAGTACAGGCTTTGGAGGTATAAGCTGAAAGTCCAATTATTTTTAGCCCAGTTGGCACTTAAAAGAATGGTTTAAATTGTGTCTGAAGGGCTGTCTGGATTTGAATCTTCAAGTAGGTAATAATCACCTAATTTGCTGCACCAGTGCTGTGTTTCTACCTGTGGCAATCAATGGAGCCCACAATTTTTCCCAAACACCTTTCTGCCAGATTTTTCCCTGACACGTTAGTGACACTTGTTACTTTGTGTTGTCAGTTGGGTGCTAGAACGGGCTACTTCGCTAAAAGGCTGCATGAAAAAACTGCATTTCAAGAGCCTGATAAAGACTTGGGAGAAGATGAAGAGTTGTATTTCCCAGTACAGGACATTTGCTGGATTCATGTGGTTGTGGTGCAGCAGCTCAGGCAGGCTGGGAGCATTAAGAGAAGGCAACAGCATTGATTCTCTCTTGGGTGTGAAATATTTTCTAGAAACCCTGCACTGCTGCAGAGGTACCCACAGCACCAACCCCATGTCTCAGGAGAAGGGATTCCATGGAGCCCTCTGGGCAGCTTCCTAAATATCCACAACACCTGGAAGAAGTGACTGTTTCTGAAACACCTACACACAGAAAATCAGGTTGTAGGGTTACAGAATGACACAGGAAACATAGAAGTGGAAATGGGAGCATCTCATGGGCAATGCTGGAGTATAAAGTTTTTTTCTAGACTGACATCAGGCAAAGCCACTTAAAAAAAAACATTTTCACTCCTGACAATGAATAAATAAATTATTAATTCGGAGGATTGTCTCTCTTCCCACTCTCAAATTTCAAGACTTGTTTTTTTTCCTAGGTGAAACATCCTTTTGCCTCTCTCACAAGGCAACTTCCCTTTCCTTTTTCTCTTGACTTTGGTTTGAGTCCTGCAAAGAGCTCATCCATCCCCCAAGGGAGGAGACTTGTCCCTGGGAGATGTCCCTGATGTCCTGAGGGCCTTTTTGTGCACCACCCTTGCTCCAGCCATCCCCCTGCACTCTTCAGGTTGGCTGCATCCCTCATCCCCTGGTCCTGCCCACGGATTTATCCAGCTGGAGAGGGAAAGGTCAGGGAAGGTGACGGAAGGGGATGCAGGGTGCTCCTGCTCCTCTTCCTTTCCTCGTTGCCCACAGGTTCCAAACCTCAGCCAAGCACTTACCTGGGAGTTATTTTTGCACATGGCTGGCCCAGAATGGTGCCAACCTTCCAGATCTTTCCCCAGCTGCATCACAATGAAAGGTCAGCTGCTGTGGCAGGGAGGGAAAAGAGAAAGAAATGCATCTTTATCTGCAGGAATTTGCCTAGAGAGGCTTTGGGTGTTCAGCGTTTAAGATTCAGTGGAATATGGGGCTATATAAAACTTGAAATAAAAGCAGCCCATTGACCTATTTAATGGGACTAGTCATTAAAGCCACAAGAGCCAAGGAAAAAGCAGCCTAATGAGGAATTAAAAAAATAAAAGAGGAATAAAAAAAACCCACCCCTCTCCATGCCCACTAGCCCAGGGCTAGATTAATTAAAGTCAATGTAGAAACCTGCAAGAATCAAGAAATAAACAGTTAAATGTGTTATTTTCATCCCCATATTCCTGGCTGCTCATTCTCTGCAATTGGTTTAATTCTCAAATAAAGCAACAGCCTCTTGTTTGCTTTCCATTCCCTGCCTAATTTGGATAAATATAAACTTTGCTAGGCAAACCCAGAAAATCAGTTGTTGCCCTGACCATGGAGCTCTGACGAAGATTGTTTTGCGATTCTGATAATTACGAATATTTATAGTACGTGGTTTCAGAGGGCAGCACTAATTGGACAACGGTTTCTGGACTCTCTTCTCAAAGCACTTAAATGATAAATCACTCACCAAAGACAGATAATATAAATAAGATTCTCTTCCTTTCTTCTCATTTACAAAACAGCTCCAACGAGCTGTCTGTGGCCAGAATGCCGGGCTTACGCCGGGGTTAGAACGTTGTTATGTCTGTTTACAGTGATTTGGGAGACTAGAGGGGAAAAGTTTGAATCAACAAATATTTTCTGCATTCCTACTGGTAACTCCAAGGCCGGTTTTCAGGGTGGGTTTGGCTTTTTTTTTCTCCCTTGTCTGTTACAAGTTATGATGTGTGGATGAAGGCTTTTTCCCATGCAGTAATGACTGTATACTGAGATTTCAAGGGGCTGTTCATGACAATCCCATTTTCTGTGTAATTTCATGGTTGTCTTCTTGAATGAAGATATTGGCTGCTCTGAAGCAGGAGGTCAGATGCTCCTGCTCCCTTTCAGTATTGTTCCGGAGTATGTTTCCTTTCAGCTGATGAAAAGTAATTCATCATTTACACCCTTGAATTCTGCCAGCGTTTTTTTGAACAACTTTTCTTTCCCCGTGGTACCTTGGGCCCATGAAAGAGATAAATAGGTTCAATACAACGCCAGGCCCCGGATCCTGGGAGCAGGTTCGGCCTTGGAGGCCCTGAGCTGCCCCTTTCTCATGATGGAGTTTGTCACCTTTCTACCTCGGGAAGTCAAATCCTGTCGACTCAGCCATCTCTCAGCCTCTCTGAAGTGGCTTTGGCACCCACTGGGGCATGTGAGCTTAAAATTGATTTTTTTTTAAGATCTGT
>JACBWW010000013.1:2551722-2565894 GCA_020086605.1 Lanius collurio | reverse complement strand
CACCATGTTTTAATGAAATTGTAACACTAAATTTTTTTTACATGTATTCGAAGTATTCAATTTGTTTAAAGTGCTCATGAGGATTTCTCCCCCTCGAGGTGATTCATTCTTCCTTTTTTATCAAATTATTCTATAGATTTTCAATACATTTGTGCAAGATCAAGTCTAATCTAAACACTGGGTATTTTTGCAGACAATTTCATTAAGAAAACACAGAATGAAAGTGCTTTTCTGGTTCCCTGTCAAGACTGCTCATTTTCCAGATTTTCTTTTTGTAGCATAGAAAAATTAAAATGCCTTGTATCTTTACATTAATTCCTAATTTCCATATTAAAATGTTTCTGTTATTGTAGAGTAATATTAAGGCAAAATAATAGATTTTAAATGACAAAAACCTTCTTCAAACCTCACCATAATGTCTCAGCTCATTGGGAATAATCTTCTCCACAGTGTGATATTGATAGTTGAATTCCAAATTAATATTCATCTGTAAAAGAAGCACAAAAGGTCAGAATCTGGCTCCTGATGGGCATCCTGGTCTTCTCCTGGTGTCCTCAACATCCAGCCAGCCACATCTGGAGCTTGGCAATATCTTATCCCCAAATACAGTCATGATCCCAAAATTTCCCCAGGATTTCTGATTTATTTTTTTTCAGCATGAAGGCGTACAAACAATTTCTATATCAAATGGGAAGAATTCTTTTTTCAATTTAAAATGACAACTCACTCAAAATATTATTCAAATACATGTAGAAAAAGCTTTCCAAAACATTCTCCCATCATAAATGACAACATTCATTTTGAGTGGAATGACATCTTTTCTTTACCCAGAAATTATGGTTTAATTTTTATATCTCCAAAACCTTTTTTTTAAGTAGGAATGAAGCAAACATTAGAAAACTCTCTTTTTAATTGTTAGAAAACAAACAAAATAATTTTGTGCAGTTCTATCTATTTTCTTGTTGCAGGATAAAATGCTCCTTTTATAAATATTTAATTGTGAAGGAATAAGAGCAGCTGAAGACAGAAAGGGGTAGGGGAAAAGGAAGTTACATCTGTTTAGTTGTAGAAAATATTTATTATTTTATTATTATAGTTTGACATGCTGGAGTGAATTATGGCAGATGCTCTACAAAGCCAAGCAGGGACACAGAGTCTCCAAAAGCCACCAGTGAAATCTCTTTTTCCTACAAAATCCCTCCTGCCCTGAGCAGATGTCAGACTGGTAATACACCAAGGACACCAACAGCAAAGAAAAGTTAATTACTCAAACTGGTTCCTACTGCAAAAGAGAAAATGGGAAGGTTTTTAACAAGTTTTGCCACAAATGTGGATCCCCTCATTGTGTTTTCACCCCAGAGTTTCACTCCTTGGTGTTGCAGAACCTCCCCACAGCACCAAGCAGGGATTGGGACATGAACCCTCAAACCCTCCCCAAGAACTCCCCTTGGAACCAAACCTGACTCAGAATAAAATATTAATTCTTTTCCCCCTATGTAACATGGTGGTGTCTTCTTATACTTTTATGGCTTAGTGTTTTTATTAGTAAATAAGTAAAGTTATCAAAAGTATTAAAGGCTTTGTTTTCAGCTGTGAATTTTGCCCTGAGACATTGACACCAAGTAGGGTTAGGTGAAGTGAACTTCCATTATTTTCCATCAAAATAAAAAAATAAAATACATTTTCCCTGAATATCACCAAAAAAGGAAGGAGAGCAAGAGAAAGTTTGATCCTGATTATCCTTTGCAGTGTTTAATCTGAAAAAATCATAAATTCATGCAAGAGCTGTCTCTGCAGCCATGGATCCATCATTATCAGACTGAGCTTTGTGTTGTAACTCAGACACTACAACTTTCTGCTCTCAAATCACTGGGTGAGAGATGCAGCACGTGGATAGGATGCATTCTACAAATGAGGACAGAAAAATGCAAAGTTTAGGGGTTCCAGGTGGAGAAAGGAGAGTAACTGCAAAAATTCATCATCCAGACTGCAGGAGATAATTTGTGACTTAAGTGCTACACAAGGGATCAAGTGTTACACCCCAATTCACTTGGTTAGGTCAAATATACCTCAATAATCACCTCAATAAATACCTCAATAAATGGACAAACCATGGCTTTTAACAATTATCCTTTCCATAATTTTAAAGATGAAATGGAAGACCAAAAACACCTCATGTACTTCACAAATATTGAAATCCACGCATCTTTCCAAGCCCAAAACTGAAATTTTACTTATAAAAATTAAAATGGCTTGGTTTAATTTTTTTAAACTTTATTTCCCAAACTTTTTGCAGATTGGAAAATTGATCATGATTCTTTGCCACAGAATTTCAGTTTTGATCTGTTAACACTTCTGGGTGAAAAAGCTTTGATTAAAAAGCTTTGAATAAGACATTTGACTAAACACATAGGTTATAAAAGCCACGTGAGTAATTCCCATAACCAAAGTCCAGCTTCCATACCCAATCATTTTCCATGGAGTCTCCACTCATCTAAAACACAAAACTTTCCAAGCCTAGAACAAGTTTCACTGGCAATTTTCAATGCTCAAGCCTGCTATTGAGAAGATATTTTCCTGCTGTGTTCCAGGTCATCCTCCATGCTTATTCACAGTGACAGTGGGATATTGTCTATGAAGTCTGGAGAAACACTTTATGTGGTCTGGAGTCTGTTCAGAAAGACATTAAAACCAAGAAGTTAGAAGAGGAATTGGAAAAATTTCAAACAGGTGAAGGGGAATTTGTCCATCTGATGAGGAATGATCCTTCCACAGGGCTCCTCCACGTGACACCTCCACAGAGACAAAGCTCAGGTCAAGGTTTGCCACACATGAAGCAAAGAAATGCCCAGGCAGGACATTCTGCTCATCCCTGACAGCTGGCTAAGGACACAGAGCAGTTCTGGGTCTGTGGTTGGATGGAACTCATCCCTGACAGCTGGCTAAGGACACAGAGCAGGTCTGGGTCTGTGGTTGGATGGAACTGCACATCAACAGGCTCTGGAGATGACAGAGAGGAGCAGTGCAAAGCCACGCTGTGGTTGGCAGCTGTGGGTGAGGAGGAGCTCCTGGCACATCTCAGCACAGAAGCTTTGGTGGAGGGGCAGGACTCACCCAGGAGCTGCTTGTTTGTAACTCTGACAAGGGTTTTCTTTCCCATGGATGATGTGCTCGAGCTAAAGGTGTTGTTACACCCAGATTGACAGCTCACCTTTCAGTTCCTGTCTGCCTAACCCAGGAGCAGCAGGAGTCTGGTGAAAGTCTGATGGCAGCAACACTTTTAGCATAACTCTGTGGAGGAAATATTTCCTGAAGTGTTTGGCCAGCTTGGGTACACCCACTGAAATAAAACCAGCCAGCCCAGGGTGGGAAGGTGACATGATGGGTCAGTATATCACAACCACTGTCTCTTGAAAATTGTGGAAGCTGAGTAAAGTTGTTATTCTGGTCGGGGGGTTTCTCCCGGCCCGGGCTGGATGGGGTCAGAGGCTCAGACCCAAGAAGCCGTAGCAGACCCAGAGAGGTGATCCTGTCAGGAACCGTCTCCCAGGGGGTCGTGGCTTCTCTCAGCCTTCGGCCGGGGCTGCCTGCAGAGGATGCCTGGTTCAGCAGGCTATCAGCTCCTAGTGCAGTGATTTCAGCTCTGCTCTGCAAGGCAGAACCCCCCTTTGGCCAGGCCCGGACAGAGAGAGGAGAGGACTCTCTGGTGGTTCTGCAGAAGCAGCTTTATTCTTGCACCTTCCACGAAGGGGTGACCAGAGACGAAATCCTCTCCTGACTCACGGCAGAGGGGTCTCTTTTATGGGGCACAGAGGTGGGTGTGCAAGGGTGAGAAACCAATGGGTACTAGGGTATTTTACATACAGTTTCCTAGAGGATCTTGGATCTATCTTTTCTAACTAAAAGGCTCTTTGTTTCCCCAAGAGGGGCCTGCAGGGAGATAGTGCTACCTCCTTATCTCCAGGCCTCCCTGCCAGGGCAGGGGCCCATCAGACCCCAGGTCTGGAGATGTTGCAATTCCCTTTATCTAAACAAGGGCTTCCTGCCAGGACAGGGGCTTGTCAGACCCTACAGCTGAGGTGGCCATCAGAGCAAAGATATTGACAATTATCTTCACGTGCTTCACACGAGTTTAGCTGCTGTCCCTCACACTCCTGAGCTGCCATGAAATTCAGATAAATTACTCCAAGATCCATTTCTCTAATCAAAGTTACCTGACAGGCAACTCAGATCCACTTAAAGCCTCCAAACCCACACAGACCCCACAGTGGAATTCTTCTGCTCAGGGAGGGTTTTACAGGAGCTGACATCTGTTATCCACATGGTCAGGAAAAACCCAAGAGACTCAAAATAAGTTTTCCACAATCCCTCCTGAGCAGTGCTGGGCTCAACTTGGGCACTGCCCTCTCTGATAGGAGCAGCTGACCCAAGGTCCTCAGTAATTATGGATATTAAGGATCCAATACAACTTTTCTGAGTGTAGGCACGTGAGAACATCCTGGCCAAGAGCCAATTTGGATAATTATTTTGCCTACCTAAATGTCCTCGTTTTCATTGGAATTCTTCATTTCCAAAGCTGTTCTGCAGCACTGTTGAGGGCTGTTAAACAGCTGCAATATCTCACCCCAGAGATGGCTGCATTTCAGCAGTGGGTGATGGGATCCAAAGAGTTTGAATATCAGTTTAATCACTTTGGCATCCTTCAGGAACAAAGTCACTATTTAAATGTAAGATTATTGTAGAGAATAAAATTGTCAATAAATGTAGTAATGTCTATCTCTAACTATAAGCAATTACAGAGCTAATCTCCAACTCTCAAAAAATAACACCAGATGGTATTTTTCAGAAAAGTCAAATGTAGAATATTATATTTTTTTGCATTTTTCAGTACATCATGATGGCAAATAATATTATGTGAATCCTGCAAGTACAAGAAAAATCTGCAAGTATAACATTCTTCTCTTCCAGCGAACATCCTGTGAATTCATAAATATTTACATTTTGCAAGTTATAATTATGTAGCACTGGAGGAAAAAGAAATAGAAAAGAGTGACTGTATATACAAGTTTATAAAAGAACATTCATAAATTAAAAATGTGCATTGTTCTGAAAATGATACCTACTGTGTTTCTTGTGTCAGCCTGTCAAACCACGGGGTACCTCCCAACCTCTCCCTCAGCAGAGTAAAAATGAGAGTTTTAGGTTTGAACAGCTATTGATTTCTTAGTGTGGTTACTATTAATAGTTTTAAATAATTATGTGTGAAGTCATCACTGGAGGGATCTGTTAAAGCAGCAGGAAAAGTTTGTATTGCAACAGGGAAAATGCTCCTGCAAAAGCTGATGAACACAGATGCACTCCAAAAATTTTTGGCATTTTGTGGAGAAACCTTCACACACTTGCCTGAATTCAGACAGTTCAGCGCTGTCCTGTCACTGTCTCCTTTTAATTGGAATTTTGTGTTCGTTTTCCTGTTGCAGCAATTTATGTACTAAAGGATAATTTGAGTGTTAACGAATCTGAACTGCAGGAGAGTCCTGGAGCTGAGATTTCAGTTGCAAGAACATCATTTTCTCAGCAACCAGCAAAAAACTATTCATTGAAGACTATTTTTATTGAAGGAATTTTACCATTTTGATTCATGAATAATCCATGAACAGATGTTGATTTTTACAAGTTCAGTTGTTATTTGAAATTGTTTGAATACTTTATACAAACATATTGCAACCTCTGGGTTATTTGTATTTTTTTTTTATTACAATGTTCAACTATTCATTGTGAGATAGATTGTGTCCTCATACAAATAAATCCTTACCAATGTAAAAAAAAATAAAATGGTTGGACAGGTGACATAGGTGTATTATTCATTATGTAAATTCTTTAGGGGAAAAAATAAATTACTTCATGAACAGAAAAACCAGCTTTTGCAAACAGAAAAAAAAAAAAGGAGAAAATTATTTGTACAAATGCTTAATACTGGCTGTGGGATGGTCAATCCCTCTGAGTGTTCCTGTGAAAGCAAAAGCTGTGCACAACCATTCATGCAAATAGATAAGGATTTATGAATATGGAAGTTACTTTGATATCTTAATTAATAGCTGTGAAATCACCTTTCACTCTCTCTCTAAAGTATTTGTTCAGTTGTATTGTTGAGATAAAAACAAAACCACGGTGGCAGCACCTTTCTCTTGTAGGTGTTTCCAACCTGGGCTGCTTTTCCATTTTCCCTTGGCTGTCTCTCTGCAGGCACATCGAGTATTTGCTGCTCTTCCTTTTTCTACCATGCCAAATTTGCATCCACTCCAGACAGTTTATCACAGGAGAAGCCTGTGAACACAGCAGGAGACTTTTTAACCATAATTTTTACCTCGTTAGCTTATGCAATATTACCCTAATTCCAGACAAATGATGCCACATCTTCCAAGAAGAAGGATGCCACCAAAACAATGTTTCCAAACCTGATTTAAGCATCTAAACTTGAAGTCCTTTTATCTGCACTTTCACAACCTGAATCCTTCTCTCTTGTCCTTGAGTTAGATCCATTTGAGGTGCCTTCTTGGCAGTCCCTGGACAGACATTTATTGAAAACCTTATTATTTATTGGAGCTGCAACCTCCTGGTTTTCATAGAACCATTTAGGTTGGAAAGACACCTAAGATCATGAAGTCCAAGGGTTTTCTGATCAACTGTTCTCTACATAAAAATAACTGACCAAACTATGCTGATCATGTTTTGGGAAGTGATTAAGTTTTCTGAAAAGCTACATTTAAATAAAAGAATAGTTGTCAATAGGATCATGGTGGCAGAGAGGTGCTGGCTCTCCAGCTTATTTAAGAATTTGGGGACAGCAGGGGGGAATGCTGGGGGGATGTTTTGATTATTTCTAGTACCTCTCAGAGCTGTTTTTTCCCATGAGCTGAAGCACCTGAAGCTGGATGGTTATCGTGGCTGTGAGGGTCCTGCAGGGACAGCACAGGGGCAAATGGTTCCAGCTGAGAGGAGATTTAAATGGGATCTTGGGCAGGAATTGTTCCCTGGGAGGGTGGGCAGGCCCTGGCACAGGGTGCCCAGAGCAGCTGTGGCTGCCCCTGGATCCCTGGCAGTGCCCAAGGCCAGGCTGGACATCGGGGCTGGGAGCAGCCTGGGATGGTGGGAGGTGTCCCTGCCCATGGCAGGGGTGGGATGGGATGACCCTAAAGATCCATTCCAGCCCAGAACATTCCATGATTCTGTGACTTTGCTCTTAAGCACCAGCCCAATACCCCTGGACAGCCAGAGAGGAAAACTTAAAATTCAAACTATAAGTAAAATAAAGATTTTATTTATTTATACCTGGAACACCTACTAAGATTGTTTGCTCCATTTCCAACACTGGGGCAGTTGGTAACATTCTCTGTGAGGCCACCATGACACTTTTATTCATGACTCTCTCCCCGTGCAGCATCTTCATGGAAGCTGCAAACCAGGCCATCAGGCCAGGTATGTTTATATTTTACCACATATTCCAGAGTCTCACATGAACTAATCCCCACAGTTGACAGCACTTATGTTGCATTGACCTGCATTCATCTGATCAACTTTCTGAATACTTACCAGCTATAATCAAATATATTCTCATCTCTTATTTGAACAAATCAAACAGAAATTGAATCCATTTTTTTTTATGAACACTAGCAATATGTTCTCTTCTCTGATAATTTTGACATTAAAATTCCATTTTAATAATCCCATCCTTCAGGCTTTGCAGACTCTTAAGGTATTAAAGCAAAAATTATCCTAAGCAGTTAGATTATAATGTATTTAAAGATTAGACATTTCATGTTGAATATTAACTGCTCCACTTCCCAGGGAAAAAAAATGATGCAGGGGTTTTTTTCTTGTATAATTTATACATTTTTGATAGGTTGACTATACAAAGTTCAAACCTTTTATGAAAAAAATACTACGAAATAAACTCATAGTTCCACATTATATTAAAAAGCTGTATATAAAGGTAGGAGAAAACCTTTTTGCTGACATCATTAACATATTTTGATCCCTCAGAAATAGGCAAAATGGCAGCTCAACCTCAATGCATCCTATTGGGCTTCAGAGCTAAGATAGTAAAAATACTTGCAATCAAAGGAACTTTTATTTCCATGTTATAAGAGATGGGCCACATGTTTGGACTTCAGTTTTCATAATAATATAAAATAGAGAAGAATTACTAAATTATTTCAAAATAAAGTATATTACACCTCAAAAAATTAACCTTTAGCCTGATTCATAAGTATTTCAGGCATTTGTCTCAATCATGACAATTCCTCATGATCACTCTCCATCCTTGGAAGTGTCTAAGGCCAGGTTGGATGGAGATCTGAGCAACTTGGTCTATGGAAAGTGCCCCTGGCCCTGGCAGGGGGGGAACTGGATGAGTTTTAAGGTCCTTTCCAAGCCAAATCATTCTGGAATTTTATGAATGTTAAAACAGTGAATCCAGACTAAAAACTCAGCCACAGCTCCTGGTGAGGACATTGTCCCCTCACCACTTGCTGAGCAAAACTTCCTCTACACTGAGTAAAAAACACTTCAGGCTCACCCCTGGCTTATTCTGAAATAGCTTCTCTGCATTGAAAAACCTTCAGCTGCAGAGAGAAACACCAATTTTCCTTTTAGAGTTTCTACCTCTGAGTACCAGCTCGCAGGGTGGCTGCAGAAGCCCCCCACCCTGGTGTGCCAGTGCTCCCAGCAGCACAGGCACCAGTGGACCCCTCAGGAGCTCCCCCTCCTCCAGGGCAGCAGCACGGGCTGTTCCTGCTCTCCTTCTCTAAACAGGGGCAAAACCCTGCAGTACAAAGGGATCTTTTCCCATTGGTGGCCAAACAACATCAGAGACAGCCTGACTTTGTTTCCACACTGGATGACACCATAAATACACGCCCTTTCCTGTGCTCTTACTTGTTCATTTTTTAACAATGTGCTAATGCTATTGGAAGTGTATTTTGGGTTCTTTCTGTGGAACGTTTCACATCTTTCCTTTTTGTCCTTTTGCCTTGCCCTTCAATTTTGACCGTGATGGATCTAAGCATATTTAGGACATTAAGGGCAAACTAAATTGTTGTTTATACAGTTAAATGTAAAAAGCATAATGGTAGGGTAGTGTCTATATTCTGGAAAATAAGTACACTTGTCTGATTTTTATTACATATCTTCTCTCCTGATGTGTACTGAGCAAATTGTGGGGTCTCTGCTGAAAATGCAACATGAAAGTTTAATTCATCTGCAGGATCTGTCAACCTGAGCCTGCACTGAGCAACTGAAAACAAAGAAAAAAAAAAAAACAAAAAAACACACTTGTGCTTCAGGAGAGATGCTCTAAGAATGCTTAAATGAACCCTGTGCCATCACAGGGCTGGTGAACACAGGTCAGTGCTGGACAGGAGTTCTCTCCTTCATCAACAGCCTGAACCTGGCATCAGCATCTGCCCTGGCTCTGCAGGCAGCCCTTGGGCAGTGCCACCCCGAGGCAGGAGCTGAGACACAATCCCAGCCTGGAAGGGACCTTAAAATCCCCCCTTCCATGGGCAGGCACAGCTTCCACCATCCCAGGTTGCTCCAACCCCTGTCCAAGCTGGCCTGGAGCACATCCAGGGATGGGGCAGCCACAGCTTCTGTGGGCATTTTATGCTGATGCCTCACCACCCTCAGTCAGGAATTTCCTCCTAACATGTCACCTAAACCTACTTTCTTTCTGTTTAAACCTTCTCCTTTTCCTTGTCCAAGTCTTCCTTGACTGCTGGAAATGGCATGGTTTGTACAGAAATCCCTGTGAAACCTGGAGGAGCCAGCAGGGTGTTTTCCAAGGAATTCACACAAGTCTGGTGGCCTGTGCGTGCAAGGGCTGCTAATCCACCCCCAGCTCCCTGACCTCACACACACATGCACTGCTTTGCCTGCCCAGATGTTTTCTGATTAATAATGAGGTCACCCCCAATGCCAAAAACACAGCCTTGTAGTTCTCCAACACTCTTGGAAAGCCACTGAGTGTTTAAGGGGGATGAAAATTTTAAATACAACATAAGTATAAAACACAATAAATCAAATGAATTTGTTTAGATGAAAAGCACTTTTTTGTTTTTGTCAGCACAGCAACTGTATATTCCACAATTATTTTAATGTTTTCTGACATAAAACTGCTGTATCTGACCCAGGACTCTGGTTACACCCCTTCTTGCTTTACAGGATGGTTCTCAAGAAAATGTCTGTATTTTACCACTTCCAAGGCTGAAATAAAACACAAAAAATATGAAGTTGAAAAGGGATAGTACAGACCATTACAGTACCTGTTCCTTGGTCACTATCCCCCTAAAAAAGCACCGAGGAAAGAGTGAAAAAGGCTCAATTCTTTGAATATCTGCCCCAAAATGATGCACAAAGCTGCAGACGACTGCCATGTCTGACCCTAAACAAACCAGAGGAGAGCCACGGCTCTGTCAGAGTCCTGCTTCTCCCTCAAAAAGCTCTTGCCATCACCCCCATGACCATTCCACTCTGGTTTTACTTTGCAGCTTCATATTCAACCATAAATAACTTCAGGGGCTCTAAAGCCCAGCACCAACCAGCTGAGTGTGGCTCCTACCATAAATTTTTGGAGTCTCTGGAGGCAGAGAGCCAGAGCCAGTCCTACCCCAGGCTGGGCACCACCGAGCCATGGGGAAAGCAGCTCCTTTTCCAGGCTCATGCAGCACCACCTATAGACAAAAAGCCTTCATTTCTCTGGAGTCTTTGGGAATGGCAGAGCCGCCCACCCTTGGCTCCTGCAGCATCCTCTGCGCTGCTGTTGCCGCTGCCCGGAGCGCTCAGGAGCAGCAGGGCTGGGGGCATTTTGCATTTCTTTGATTTAATCCAGAAAGAAATCTCGAGAAACCAAAGAAGGTGAACGGCAGCGAGTGGCTGGCGCTGAACCACGAGGATCAAAGACCCAGCAAGCTGAGTTTGGCATAAAAAGTCGGGCAGTTCCCGAGGTCTCTTCACCCAGAAGCAGGTGCCTCACTAACCAGTTTAATTTGGGGATTTGCTCCTGTGGTTCTGTTCCACGGCACACAGACATCAAACTGGGAATCACATTATTGGTAACAAAAAACACCCTGAATGCTCCTGCCTTTCCCAGCTCCTTCTGCACGATTCAGGCTCCGGGTTGTGTCGGGACCCGGCAGAACCCCAGAGCTGCAGTCTGGGATTTGCCATGATAAATGTCCCTGGAACAAGGCTGCATGCAAGAATTCAAGGGTTTGGGGGTTGAAAATGACGTTTTATCTGCTTTCAGGGAGAATCTTGAGAATGCATCACACACAGGGACTGATGTCTCCCCGTTTCCAGAGAGTAAGGGGTGAATTGTGCCTTGGGATGTGAGGCATCCCATTCTCCTTAGGGCTGAACCTAAAAATGATAACTTTCAACACAGAGAGAAGTGAAAGTAGGAGTACAGAAAATAATAGCTTTTTTTTTTAAAAAAAAAGGCAAAAAAAAATGTTCACCTTACTATCTGTTTTAAAGAATATATTTTCATTCATATTTCAGAAGAAAAATTTAGGCAAAAAACTCACAAACCCTCCCCAAGCACACACACAAAAAAAAGCTATGTCTGAGATGGAAATCGAGTCCTAGGAGCTGACACTTGTTGCAGAATTTAGATGTGGCCTGATATAGAGCTAATATAAAAGATTGCCTCTTGAACTGAAATATTCCTGATGGACCTTTGTTCTACTGTCTGCTTTCCTAATTTGATTAATTGTAGAACTTTGGATAAGTGCAAACTTAGAACATTTGGGGTTTTAAATGCAGGATTTTCTGTCGCATTTTATGCCAGTGAATGATAATGACATATCTTGAACTTCAAAGGTGTCTAACCAATTAGAGATTCTCTGCAAGGGAAAATGTAGAGAGGAAAAAAATAAGAGAAAAACTGGTTTTGAATAGTATTCCACAAATGCTGAATATTAAGCACATTTTGAGAATATTTGCTTAGTATTAAGTGCACAGCTTGCTTTAAAATGATGAATAATTTGACTTTTCGGGATAGAAAGCAGTGCCGTGAGTCTCCTCTTGAGCCCATCTTTTATTTGTACAGCCCTATAACACCATGATTTCATGCTACATGTGTTGCTTGTTATATATCCTAAAAATTCAATTTTCTTATCCCAGAAGGAAGGAGCTGTAAGTAAAGGCAGTCATTTGATCATAAAGTGTTGTCAACGTGAAGGAAACTGCTTTTGAACGCTCTGCCACCACCCTTATTTGTGGCAATCATGCAAATCACTGCAAACTGCTCTGAAACCTGAGTTCCTTTGGGTTTGAGGGGAGCTACAGCACCGGTGGGCACAAAAGGAAGGAGAAACAGCATCCAATAAATGTTTCTGTGAACATTTATCCCTGCCAAGATGGAAAAAAGTACACAAGTGGTGTTGCACCTCCAGTGCTGGGATATATGAGCCTCCAAAATGGTGATCTCTATCTCAAAAACTGTTTAAGCAGCCTCTGATAGGGCAGCCACAGTGGTTATAAGGCTTTCTTTCCTGGAGTGATAGAGCACAGTAAAATACCTTTTAAAACAAAGTGGTTGTTATTGCTGACCAGATTCTGACTCCAGGGAATTTATTGTGTCTGTCTTTGTAGAAGTTCTCCATTCTTCTCTACTTTCCTTGTGTGTAACATATTTATTGGCCACAAAAGGGATTGTATTTTTTTCCTTTTCATTAATAAGGTTCTCAGAATTTGGGGGGGGTGCAGCTGAAGGATGGTGGCAAACATCTAATATTTTTATTGCCACCAGCTCATCAGTAAATGGCACTGTTTGAAATTGCTCTATGGCTTAGGGATTTTTTTATTTGGGTTGTTTTTCCAAGTTCTCCAGAATGAAAAGATTTTTTTTGTTATTATTTTAAATGAACCTCTGGTAGTATTGCAATTCCCTTCTTAAAAATAATTTAAAAAAAGAGCACCATGGGAAGAAACTCCATCAAATGCTGGTGAAATAACTGCTGGCCCTGGCCCAACACAGCCATGCAAGGCCACTTCAAACCACTCCTAAGTCCTCACTTTCTCCTCCTCCAGAGATCCACTGGCGTGACAGGCTGACCTCCCCTACCCCAGATTGCATATATTGATCCAGAAACTGCTCTTATCAACTAGAACTGCTTCTGAGATTTTTCTGGGCATGTTATTACTGCTGAGCATTGAACTTTTGTCTCTCAGGCGTCGTTGCTGGAACCCTTTGGCACACGGGGCCATTCCAGCGACCCAAAATGCCTTATGGGCAGAAGCAAATATCAGAACATGATCTGTAATTAACAGCAAGGAATTCTTAGTGACTTAAATACCCAGAGCATTCACACCAACCGCAGAGCTAAAAGAAAAAATTTGCATTATAGACTGGCCTTTACTGTTGCTGGTTTTTGTGACAGAAGTATAAGGGAAAACTTTACAAGAATATCTCTGTCCCTACTTGTCCACTTTAAAGCCCTTCTAAATAGAGAATAAAATTACATGCACAGCATATTTTCAAGGTTTATGTTTTGGTCTTAAAAACAAGACTCCAAAACAATACCATCAAATGCTCTGCTGCCCCTGGGAAGCCACGGGGTAGCAGCTTAGTGCAGCCTTGGACAGCCAGAGCCTCGGTGCTGCAGTGCTCCTGCTGAAGTCAGGGATGCTGATGGCAGGGCTTAAGCCAAACAGTTGTTTGAGCCTCGTTGGGATCAGGATCCTGCCTGCAAGTGTTATCACAAGCATGTCTGATCAGTTCTGACTGCTGGGGAAAGGGATGCAGGATGAGGACACCAAGCACTCGCTGTGCAAAGAGAATGATCTGAATTCTCCCGTTCAGGTACCATTGTAAAGGATGGCTGTAGGGTCTGACAAGCCCCTGTCCTGACAGGAAGCCCCTGTTTAGATAAAGGGAACTGCAACATCTCCAGATGTGGGGTCTGACAGGCCCCTGCCCTGGCAGGGAGGCCTGGAGATAAGGAGGTCACACAATCCCCCTGCAGGCCCCTCTTGGGGAAGGAGAGAGCCTTTGTGGTTACAGCGAGAGAAGACAGACCCCTGATCCTCTAGGAAACTCTATGTAAAATACCCTAATGCCCATTGGTTTCCCACCCTTTCACACCCACCTCTGTAACCCCATAAAAGAGA
>JACBWW010000013.1:2534222-2546722 GCA_020086605.1 Lanius collurio | reverse complement strand
TTTCCCTGCCTGGTTGTGCTGACAGCATCCCAAGCCCTAACACAGGGACCCTGCAGAGATGGGGGCTCCCCCAGGGTTTTGGGGGGCCCCAAGGACCCTCAGCACAGTAAGGGGACTCTGCCAGCAGCCCTGTGCTGCAGGAAGAAGGTGATTAAGCCAAAGTTGATGACTATCAGTTAAGAAAACATAAAACTGACAATCCAACAATCCTTCAGGAAGGAAACAGCAAAAAAAATGCCATTATAACTGCAAGGAAGAGCCTGAAGGCAACATTTCAACCATAACAGGACAGCTCATAGAAATTAATAACAATTTCCCATTTACACACTTTTCCTTTGTCTCTGCAATAGAACCATTCCCAAGGTACAACTGGGCTCACATGATAATTACCTTGACAGGTGCTGTATTAAATTCCTCATTTCTACCATGTTTGGAACAGGAAGCACCAGATTAATGTAACAAAACTGGTGTTGACTGCACCTTTTTTTTTTTTTTTTTTCCTGCTGAGTGTGTTTGTTTTCTCACCTTAAATCCTGGCTCTCCCCAAGCTGCCTGGTTTCTTTTTCCATACCTCTCTGCAAGAGTTTACAGGCTTCATATATAAATTACAATTCCCCTTTATTAATCTAATTGATCGTTTGGTTCCAAATGCATATGCAAGATCTTTTGAAACCTTTTAGACCCCTGTGGTTCAATATCAATCTCAAAATATTAAAAGCATCTTGTGGAAAATTAGAAAGCAGATGAGACACTTTGGGACTGGAGATGCTGTAGAAGCTGAAACTTTTAAAGCAGCATTGACACAATTATTGAATGCTGTCATTGCTCAAAAGTGCTTTTTATTTTATTGGTTCTTCTGTAATTGTTTTGTACTTTTACTCTATCTGTGCAGTGCAGCTGCCTGGAATTCAACCTTAATGAGCAACAACATTTAGCTGCAATCCAACAAAGCCTGACACCTTGAGGTTTTCTTTCACTCTTCTTTTTCATGTCCATTTGCCAGGCCCTTGTATTTTGTTGCCTGGAATTTACAGAATCCTGGAATGTTTTGGGTTGGAAGGGACCTTAAAGCCCATCCAGTTCCAGCCCTTTGCCATGGGCCAGGACACCTTCCACTAGACCAGGTTGCTCCAAGCTTTATAAAACCTAGCCCAGAGCACTTCCAGGGATAAAGAAACTTCTTGGATCATTTCTCTCATCTAAGAATAAAATATTTTTGAAGCACAAGTTCTCATTTCCAATGGATGAAAAAACTCCTTGAAAAAGTACAACACACAAAATTGGAATACAGCTCATGCCACATGGATCCCTTTACAAATTTCTGTTTGCTGACACAACCTTTCCCCTAAATTTGATGTATTTTGGGAGGGAGTATTTCCCATGGTGACTTTGGAGTTTTTGGGAAGCCAGAAAAGAGATGACTTCATTCAGGAGCACACAGCATGCAGTAGTGACTGCAGGTGGCATGATTGTTCCAACTGAATTAATGTTACAAACACAGCCATTCTCATTCCTTGCAAGGACAGTTTCCTCAAAACACCTAAAGAAAAAATACCCCTCTTCTTAATTCCTATCAAAGTGCACACTGGAAATGAGCTGAAAGGAATCAAAACAACTACACTGCCCTTTCTTAAGGGGGAAAGGATAAACCTTGGTTGGTATCACCAAAATAAGAGATGGTTGTTGAATTCAAAACACCTTTGTAGGGTCTTCCTGAAATGTTCACTGCTATGAAGTTTAAATTCTTGTGGAGCACCTTGAAAAACAAGAGCCCTTTGAGAAAAAGGGGGTAGTGGTCTAATTGTTCCAATTTAAAACTTTCAGCCAAATTTAGAGGCACATTTTAAATATTTAACTTTTTTTTCAGTGAAGTAGCTTAAAATACATAAAAATACTAAACATAATATAGCAAGTGAATTATTAGGAAATTCAAACAAAATAAGTCTGGAAGCAACGTTTTTTGTTCAACTCTTTGCTTAAAGATTTTCATGGTGACCAAGGCAAAAAAAAATCACAAATAATTAGGGGAATTGCAACAAAAGTTCTCAAATAATCATTAAAAACTAGAACTACACGTACCTTTTGTAGCATTTCACCCAGACTCTGAATTAATTTCTTTCCTATATGAGTGTATCCCAAACAAGCTGAGTCTAAAAGGGGAGAACATTGGGCAGGAGACCACAGTGAATCCAATGCAAAGGAATAAGGAAAGAACTCTTGGCCAGGACCAGGAAAAGTCACTCAGGCAAGTTTTATGGATACTGACAATTAGTAATTGGAGGATAAGTAAATCAACAGAAAGAAATTAGGAAAACTAAAGAAAAAATAGCCAGAAGATCAAACAATTCAGAGATTTAAGTCAGCTGTGAGACTTTGCATCATTTATTTGAACATTTTCTTTACTACTTTTCCCAAAAGTATTTCTTGTTTTAGGGAACTTAGTCATGCAACTAAATCTGTCTCGTTCTTTGTAACTCCCTCAGTGTGGAAATGGCTCACACAAATCTAATCCTCCATCTCCAGGCTCTCTGAAAAAGCTGCCATGAAACCTGTCACTCTTCCTTCCCCAGAAATGGAGCTTCTCCAGTAAAAAGTAAGACTCATTGCAATATAGAAGAGCTGGGAATATTCACCAGTAGATGAGCTGGAAGATGGAAAATGCAGAGATCAGCAGGAAAACCCTTCTGTGAAGGCCAGAGCTGTCTGTCTTTATCTAATTTAGATATCTGTCTTTATCTAATTTAGTCTGAGAAAAGGAAAAGGCTACCTGACCACACAATCCTAATTCAGCCAGGGAAAAGCACTCAGGGGAAAATCATCAGCCTGACATGATTGTGAAGGAAAAGAAACAAAAAGAAAGCTTTTATAGGGGTAACATATAATTTTCAAGTCTACTCATTGCAATATAAAATTGCATAAAAGACAAATTGCAATCTTTTGAGAAATCCAGCTTTTAGAATTCTGATTTTACCAGTTGTCTGCTTTAGTTCAATAAAGAATTAGTGGATGAAAAATATTTACCACAAACTTTTTCACCAATCACAATGCTTTTCAGTCTGCACTCAAAACCTATTCCTTCCTCACACCTGAGATCTACAACTTCTCCCCATTCTCTTGTGTAATATTTGCCTTTACTTATGGAATCATTAAGGTTGGGAAAGGCCTCCAAGATCACCAGGTTTGACTACTAAATAGCAGAATCATGCCTCAAGTTTCCTCCTTCCACATTCCCTGGCCACACCAGCTTTGGGTTCATTAACTCCACCCTGTTAATTGGCAACTGCCCTGCTCAGCTGGCTCTGGCTTGGCTCAGCCATCTTTTAGCCCATCACCATAATACATCCATTTTCCTTTTTCCATTTGAGACTTCCAGCCCAGAACAGTCCACCAAGACCCCCTTTTCTTGCCAGTCCACAGGTGAGCAGCAGCAGAGGCCATTATTTCAGCAGTGATTCTGGCAACAGCTCCCCCTCAAACCTCCCTGCAAGGAGGTTGGATAAAACCATGGCTGGGTCACAAGAAAACCACTCCCAATAAATCCTGACCCAGTGTCACTCTGCAGCAACCCACAGCACCTCTCACCTGTAAATCAGTGATGAAGATGTGAGATGGATGCCATTTGACCACTGAACAGTGCAAAGAAGCCAGGAACTCCTTCTAAATTTGCTTTCCCTCCTGTGCCCTCTCATGAGGTGAGGTCTGGGCAAGGCTCACTTCCTGTTCTCCAGCCACCTTTTGGGATCAACTCATCCTCTGCAAACCTGGATCTCCACCTTGCTCTCAATATTGCCACTCAATTACAACCAGAAAAGACTCATATTCTTCCATTTGCTCCTACTTGTCAACATTATGATCTAAGCAAAGGTCATAACGCTCCAATATCCAAAATCCAGTTAATTGATTCCCTCTGGGTATCAAATCCCTGCAGCACTGCAGTTATTGCTGCATCCATCATATTGCTATTCATATCAAAGAATTAGAAGGATGTCCAAAACACTGAAATCTCTTACTCCTCCCGTCCCCAGCTTCTCCTCCGGCCATTTCTAAGCACACCAATTTTCTTGATAACACATTTGAAATTCAATTTCCCTCATAGGATTTGATTGTGCCTATAAATCTGAGCCTGGACTCTGATCAGATCCCCAAAATGTTCCAGCCTCCAAATGCCTCCCAAAATTCCTGCTTAACTCTCAGCTACTGTATCCACATCCTAACAAAATACCACCCCTACCACCTGTTTGGGGATTAGAGCACCCAAGAACCATTGATAACTCACAGCAAATATTTCTACATTATTACCATTTTCTGTTGCCATGTACAACATTTCTACAACTTTAATTTCACATTCAAACACGTCAACTTTAAGCTTTTTTTTTTCCCAGAGGGACTAACAAAGGTATAAGATTCCCAACCATAAGAGTTTGGGGTTTTTTTTCAGTAAATAATAAATCCATTTAAATAACGAGGTACTTTAAAAACTGTCTCAGAGACAGATACCTGCTCAAGCAACAGCTACAAGTTTGCTACTCACAAAAAATTCATTAAAGCACAAATAAAATGAAGTCCTTCAGCATTATCTTAGACCTGAAAAAAAATAACTTTGAATGAGACTATACATTCAAATATGAACCTGGATCAATAGAGTAATTTTGCTGATGAATTTTTCTGGTCAAATACAACGCCAATAAACCCTCACCGAATTTGAGAGATGGAAGCTTGGGAATGGGGAGCTGCATCCTCAGCAATGGTGAGTTGAAGGGCCCAGCTTCTCCCTCAGCAGTTCCTTCCATTGATTTTCTCCTACTTAGAAACATTTGTTCTTACTCTTAAGGTGAGTATTTTAATTTTAATGCATATTATTACTAAGAACTCTGCCACTAGAAGGAAATTACTGAAAACCTGGGCTCTACAGAGGGACCAGATACAGGCAGGCAGACAGAAGTTACCTGTGGCAATCCTGACCTCCCACTGGACACAGAAATGGAAGAGATCAGCATCCTTGCTGGGAGATTTTCAGCAGCTCAGGTTGAAAAGGGAGGAGCAGTTACCCACAAGCCTTTTGTGGAGCCCAGTGGAAGGATTAATTAAATGGTAAAACATGTTTAAAATGGCAGCTAAGTCAGCACAGCTGGGCCAAACCAAATGTTTTGGCCTCAGAGACAACCCCTTTAGGCTGAGGTCAGAAGTGACCAATCCATCGACAGAGAGGGCACCTGCTTGGGGCTAATTGCTGTTGTTTCTGTCATGTCTTTTACCTCCACACACATCTTTCAACTGTTTGTAAAAATTATTAAAAATTTTGCTGCAGAAAATATTTTTTCTGAAAAAAACTGAACCCAACAATCATGGAATTTTGAAATTGGAATGTCTTCTAATCACCTGGTACAAAGTATATCAAGGAACTTTCTTTGAATAATTAGAGGAGCTTTTCAAGATAGGATTGTGCTTCCTTACCCTGAGCACAGCAATAGCATCAATAAATAATATTAATTGCAGGGTGGATTCAACTCCAGCTCTTTTATTGCTGAGGAGCTCAAACAACAAATAATGCCCGAGCATCTATCAAAGAGAAAGCCACACGAGTTCACCGAACCATCCTGTGTGCATTTATATAAATAAAAAATGTATGTAAATGTGTATGCAAATTAGGTGTGGCCCTCAAGATCCTGGAAAGTTGCCAAAAAAGCCTTTGGTGTTTCAAAGTTGAGCATCCTATCTACCATATGGTGGTACCTATCAATCTTGGGAGGGAAAAGATACCAGCTCCTCATACAGATGGCACCCACCACAGTACCTGTAAAAAGTTTGGGGATTTAGCGATGAAAATGAGGTGCGTTCAATGTTATGGAAAATATTTGGAGTTCTAAGCAGAGTTTAACCATTATTATTACAGCAATATGATAAAAAAAAAATATTAGTAAGCTATAGCCAACCTAAAATTCTTCTAGGAGGTTTTATTAACCAATGATAGAAAATAAATATATTTCCACAGACATTTCTTGATGTGTGGGTGCATTTAACTGGGACAGGTACCCCTGGGACAGAACAGTACAAGGATCTCATAGAAACACAGAATGGTTTGGGTTGAAAGGAACCTTAAAGTTCCTGGGCAGGAACCTTCCGCTATCCCAGGTTGTTCCAAAGTCTGTCCAATGTGGCCTTGGGCACTTCCAGGGATCCAGGGACAGCCACAGCTTCTCTGGGCACCCTGTGCCAGGGCCTCCCCACCATCACAGGGAAGAATTTTTCCTATTGCTGAATCAGAACCCACTCTCAGTGCAAACTCACGGCCCCTTGTCCTGTTCCTGGTGAAGAGTCTCTCTTGACTTCCTTGTAGGCTCCCTTCCAGTACAGCTGCAGGACTGAGATCAGATCTCCAGTGGTCCCTGCTGATTGCTCCTTGATTTTCATTAATAGTGCCAAGTCTCCAAATAAACAAACTGGATTTGTTCTGAGCAAAAAAACCCAGTTTCTGAAGCCTGTATTGGCTTCAGCATCGTGGTTTGTGTGACTGGGCTCCCACTGCCCCACTCTGGGATTGATGAACATGCCCCCAACAGCACCACAGGGCCTAGAAAATCATTGAGGCCTGGTTTTGCACGTGGTTGCTGCAAAGTGTCTCAACTTTTCTCAGCAGTTTGGGGGCTTTCACTTCTCTGAAACAGAGTTTGGAGAGACGATTTTCACTTTTGCTATTGAGCGCTCATGCCAAAGCACATTCCCGTTCTCCCATGCATACCATTAGCACAGTGTACATCTGAAAAAGGGTATTTATATAGCTCAGAATGTGAAGGGATGTGTAATTAGGAGTTTAGACGAGAAATTATCGCGGGGAACAGGGCCTGGGAGTTGGATCATCTGTTGGGTGCAGCGCTCAGCGGCTCCGCCAGGAAGCTGCACCAACACCGCACGGCGCTTTCCCTATTTAGAAAGCACCAAGAACTTCTTTGCTCAGCTGCAAGGCCCACTCAGCCAAGCTGTGGGAATATTTCATAATGAACCACTCATTTGCAAGCTTTTTGACTCTTTGTTTACACGTTGCTGTTTAATGCTGAGGTGTTTGTGCCCGCGCTCTCTGCTCGGGCAGACCCCGCGCTGGAGCGGGTGGGAGTTTCCCTTGCTCTGGGCAGGGCATGGATCTCATCACTTGGCCCAGTGGGAGATGAGGATGCTCAGAAAGATTGGGGTCCCAGGAGAGGAAAACAGTTAAGGTTGCCTTAGCTTGATGCATTGCCAAACAAGATGTATAGATTTTGTGTAGTGTTGCCTGTAATCAGCCTACTGTGGTATAATTGAGGGACTGGTTTAGTTTAGACATAAGAAATGAAGTCTCCTTCTCAAATGCAAAATTGGTCAAGGGGTTGGTTGGGTTTTTTATTTTACTCTGGTTTATTTTCTTGTGAGTGAAGAGAACATTTATAATTTCTGTTCTTTCTGTTGTAAATTGTGCAGCGTTGAAAGTTAAGAAATATCTGGCAAGCACACATTGCATATTGCACTCCCCATGATTAGTACAGGTCCATTGCTAGAAGGAAATCAGTTCAAACAATGGGTAGAAATAAATCATTACTGGGTACATGAGATCTGAGATGGAAAAGGCACTAATGGTTGTTAAATGAGGTATATTGCATAGAAGGATTATATTTTGAATGGTGTTAAAATTGCTTTGGGAGTGAATATTCTGACTAATATTATTATTTGTGTACTTGAACTCTGACGTGATGGGGTTGTTCTCCTGTAAAGAGTTCACGAGAAGTAGAAATAGATTATCAATGTCTTTTTTTTCTTTTACATTCTGAATAACATGACAATAAACCACACTTACAGTGTATGAACTGCAGCCTTATCTACTTCTCACTGTGAGCCAATCAAGTCAGGAATGTGCTTAGTTTTTTTTTTCATAAAAACATGGGTTTGTGTCACTGACAAAGGATTCCACAAAAATGTATTGATCCCCAAATATAAGAGAAATGTGTCTCAGATTGAGCTGGGATTTGGGGAGAGAGGAAGCAACTCAGAGAGACAGACCTTCCAAGTCACCAGGTAAATATTCAGTAAATACTCACAAGTACAAGCTGGCTGGGCAGTGACCTAACATCTCCATCGTAGTTACATGAAGCTACAGAAGTTGGATTTTGATGATCCTTGTGGATCCCACCCAGCTCAGGATATTCCATGAGTCTACCACTCCACAGGTCTGTTTTAATGATGCTTTCTGGTAAATCCTCATGGCCATTGTGCAGGGACTCACAGTGCCAGCCTCTGGCTTTTGCCACCAGTGCCACATTCTTCCCTCTCCAGGGTGTCCTGCACACACACCACAATCCAGAAGATGTTGCAGGAGATTTAACTCCTTCTCCTGTCTCCTCTTCCTGAGGTTACTCGGGGGGGATTTTTTTTCACTCTTACCTTTCCAGTTGAGAAATTATTTCTAAAATGCGATGCTTTTCTCAGCTGTAAATCTCAGTTTTGGTACTGTGCCATTGTTGAAGGCAAGCTGGCAGACTGTCAGATTGTTTTCAGTAACTTATACTGCATTCAAAGTTAAAATGGGACCATTTATCCATGTTTGTATTTCTGGGATCATGGTTTGTAGAAACAATTCGTTCCAGGAATGGAACTTTTGTTATCGTTTTCAGAGGAACGTTTGGCAAGATAAGCCCATGAATTAAAAAAAAAAAAAATAAAAAAGAACTCTTGAGAAAAAGCAAAAGAAACACAACTACTCTTTTAAAATTCTCCCATCTCTGAGTTATCAACAACTACAGTGAATGCTGCCCTCAAAATCTGATTAAAAAAAGATACTTTTCTTTGAGCTCTACCCCCTCTTTTACCACAGCTTCTCTCACACAGTGAGAGTGAAGATCTCACACAGGTATCAGTGAAGTCTGCCTAGAATTTTCCTGTGGTTTAAATCTTTTTTGAATGCCAGGAGTGGGGGGAGGATACAGAAGGAGGCTGAGGCTGAGTTAATGTTTGATGGGTCCACCCTGAACGAGGGCACCCGGCAGCTCTGAAAGGCTTCAATTGGTGTAATCAGCCCAGGGAAAGGCTGTAATTTATCTCAGATCACAGGCTGTAAAATCACACAGAATTCCAACTTGCTTGCAAACAGGGTCCTTTTTATTTGCCTATCAGCTAAAAGATGTTTTGTTGTCCCCCCCCTCATCCCCGAGTAGAGAGGATGAAGTTTTTCTCTAATTACTAATACATTTCACACAAAAGAAATAAAAATTCTGGGAAGTAATCTAATCACAAATTCAGATCTCATCTGATAAAAAGGACCACAAGAAGGAGATTTTTTTTCTCAATATTTGTTTGAAACGAAATGTGCTTCAGAAATGACGTGGTTTGTTTTGATGCTTTCAAAGTGGAGCTGCTGGGGGTTTATTTTTGAAGTTAAATTTGAAAAGAAATGGATTCAGAGTAGATTAAAATGTTAAATAATTCAAAACTAATCTAAACATTTCACCTTGGTCAACTGTATCAGCTGACTTCAGGTTTTAATAACAAAAAAATTCTTGGCAATTTTTACTGATCCTTTTTTTTCCCTTTTATGCCAAAAAGTTCCAATTGATTGCAATTTAAATTGAACCTTCTCAGGTTTCTGCTTGTTTTTGTAGTCTCACCTGAAACAGAAGAAAATAATTATTTTCCCAGCTCTATCATGGGTTAATGAGCTCATAAATGAATAAACTGCAGTAAATCCACAGATTATCTCTCTTTTTTCCTTCAGCCAAATTTCACAACTTCACCTGATAATCATCTATATTAAAGCTGCTACAGAATTGGTTTCTTTTGGACTAGAAAGTTTTATTCCCACCTAAAATTTTCTGGAAATTCAATGGTAGAGTCATCTGATATCCTGAAAACATTCAATACAAGCTTTGAGATCTGTTAACTTTCCTTTGATGCAATATTTACACCACAAAAATGGACAATTTTCACTTGCACTGAAGACTCTGCCATGTCATTTTGAACACTGATAGCAAAAGGAGATGGTTTTACTGAGCAGTTTTCTGTCATTGTTTCTCACCAGTTATATTTCCCTGCAATTTAATGCAATCAACAAAATTTGAAAAGTTGCTTTCAATATTAAGTAGCACCCTGTAATTTTTAACATAAACCTCCGTGGACCCAGGATAATTTCTAATATATCCCACCACTAACCCTCTCAGCTGGTACAAGGTCCATTGATTGCTGGTGTGCCACACTCAGTTTTGTGTTTTTTAGCCAATTTTAAATCCATTAAACTCAACTTTCCACTTATTCTGTGGCTTCACATCTTAACATTAACCTCTTCTAGGAAACCCTGTCAAAGGATGTCTGAAAATGTAAGTGTAGGATGTCTGATACATTGCCTTGCCTCTCCTGGCAGAAATAATAACAATAAAGGATTCCAGTAGATCTGTCAGACCTGAGAACTTCCCACCAATCCCCACCCCCACAAAATTAAATTTGCTTTCTCTAGTTGGGCAGGGCTTGTCCCAGTGCACCTTTCATTTGGTTCCTTAAAATATTAACTAGGACATTCTCCACAGTTTATGCCAGCCATGTGTTCTTTCCCCAAATGTCCCTGGACTAATTTTAAATAATTCCTTTATTAAATTTCACCAGCCTTCAAGGATCTGAAATTTCTAATAGAGTCTCCAATTTCCCTTCTTACTTCCTTTGGCTGTCTTGGATATATTTTGTCTGATTGTGATGTTTATCAATATTTTTTAAAGCCTCTAGTCTTCTGATAGCAAATTTGAATGATATCTGGATGCTTTCTAATTCCTTGTTTTCAAGCTCTGAAATCTGGTGTCAGATTTATTCAAATGAAGGGGGCAGGTGTACAGAAATTGTCTCAGGTAATTTGACTTTTTTTGTGTTTCCTCTTAACTGTTTCTGAGAATGCTCTGGGTCTTTACCAATGCAACAATTACTGTCAACCTTAAATACATTTAAGAGGTTTTGCAGCATATTTTAAGTCTAAATTTGATTTTGTGTGCCTAAACCAGATTTATGGGTTTAGAGTGATGACCACTAACCTTGCTGGAGTTCAAGTTCTGCCAGCACTTCCACCTTAAACCAGTGCTGCTGTTGTGACTTAGCTGGGACAACCAGCCACAGGCTAAAATAAGGCACTGAAAGTTCCCTCCAAAGCCTTTTTATTTGGGGTTTTTTAAAGGGTTTACATTAAAAACAAGGAGGCTTTTTTTAGCACATGCCTAATTTGAAAAGCATAATAACAAAAAAAAAAAAAAGACTTCATAAAGAACTTATGCAAACTATCAGTCCCTCAAGTGGACCAGATTCTGTGTGTGTATCTTTTTAAATTATTAACTGCAATGGGAAATTATTAGAAACAAGACATGGGCAGAAGTAATTTTTTTTTCAAAGAACAGTTTAAGGAGGGTTGGATTTGTTTTAGAAACCAAACAGCCTGAAAACACCAGAGCCAGGACCCAAGAATCCCCAGACTCATCTCATGCACAGGTTGATCAGTGGTGTGAGGACAATGGCATCTTCATCCTTGGTCCTACAAGGTCCCAAATCCCTGCAGGCTGCATCCCACAGAAGGGATGCATGATATTGAATCCATCCATTGCCCAGACTTGCACAGAAGTTGTGCATCTGAATTTCACATCACAGTCCAAAGGAAATTTCATCCATTCTGGGTGCTCTCCATGACTTTCCTAAGACATGGGGCAACTTTTCCCCTTCAGACCTCTACTTTTAGATTTTTGATTGTGCATTTACATAACAGTGACAAAAAAGTGAGATAGGAACAAAACAATTAATGATTAACAAGTGGAAGAATTCCTGGCCAGGTTGGATGGGGCTTGCATCAATCTCTGGTGGAAGGTGGAATGGGATGAGCCTTAAGGTCTTTTCCAACACAAACCACTCTGTGATTCTAAGGTGGTTTGGTTTTTTTTTTTTTAATCACTTTTTTTAAGTGCTGCAGAAAATTAAATCCATTCTTTCATCTTCATGTGCTTGTCATGCCTTCCTTGGTGCCACAAGCTGTGAACAGCACACTTAATGTAACAAAACACCCAAGTCTTAGGGAGAGTTTCACAGCAGGCCATAACATGCTCTGATCCAAAACACAGTTGAGTAGCAGACTTGGGGGCTCACACCACAGGAAAAAATCATCTCCTGACCCCTTATCTACAGCATCCCAAAGTTTAGGGCAGCTTCTGAGAAAGGGAGCTTAAACCTCCAGCCCTGATGTCTCCATGAAAGAATCTGACTGCTGGGACTGGCCCCTCAAAGCTCCTTCCTGAGCTTTCCACATCAAATAAAGCACATTTATTAGGTGAGGGAGCTTGTTTAACAATCAGGTTACATTCACTCATGGTCACCTGGGAAACACAGGTTGCAGCCCTTGATATAATAAATCATTATCAGGATTTTGCACACATTGGAACACATGGGATGCTTTGCCTCATGCTGTGTTTTATACTGAAAGACCTGAGCAGTTTGCATCTGGATCTAAATTGCCTGTAGGG
>JACBWW010000013.1:2513511-2534212 GCA_020086605.1 Lanius collurio | reverse complement strand
GCACGCCGACCCTTGTGAGGCTGGAAGTTAAACCATGATGTGATTTGACACCTCTCTTTATCTCGGGTGGAACCAGGCCCTGGATTTTTAATACTAATGCTTTGGGACATTTAAAATCCACATGTGAGGCTTGGCTCTCTCCCTGCTGTTTACATGATTAAGTGACATTCTGATTCAGTCTCTCTCATCAAATTCATGATTTCAGAAGTTCCTCTAAACATGTCTGCACCATCAGGCTAACTTTTCAATACCTCCATGTCAATACATGCCAGTTGCTTAGGGTTATTTTTTTTCCTCTTGGAAAGAAGGTCAAAACAGCAATGCAAATATATTAGGGGGAAAAAAATGCATTCAAGTAACATTACTTGTTTCTGGAGTCAAGATGCCAGTCCATCTTTAAATCACACAGTTGAGTATTCAATTCACAAATACAATGAGGGTACTTTTAAATTTTAACTGTCATATTCTGTTATGTGGCCTGATGTTAAGTTGCATTATGCTAGCAGTGAATGGGATAGGACAGAGCATAATTCACCACATTATAAACAGCATAACATATCTTGACAAGTGGAATTTAAAAGGAGGAAATTCTTTAACCGTAGGATCATATTGTGTATTCCCATACATTTATAAACCCCGCAGCAAAAGGGCCAAGCAGAAAAGCTGATCGTCTCCCTACTGCCAAGAAACAAATGTTGTCTCATTTGTGGGGCATGTAAATAATTTGGGGGAGTTTTCTCTACGTTTTAATTTCCCTACTGCACAGCTGCCACTTCCTTTTCTGTGCCACTGAGGGAGGTTGGTGGTGGCATCATCTGAAAACTTTCATACCTAAGCCACAGAGCAGCCTTCACTTTTACTGAGGCTGTTTTGTTTGCTTTCCTGGGCTAAAATAAAGAATGAAGTAACACATTTCTTCAACATGAATATGCTAACAGCCATAAATCTGCTCCCTGGCATTACTGTAGAACAAACCATAGTAAATGTTTAAAAATGTGCTCCTAAAATAAACCCTGACTGAGCTTTGATGTCACTTTATTTAATTCACATTGGCATTGCATACACAGCTCAGTTTACCAGAGAGGATTCATTCTTTACCGAAGCATAATTACATTATCAGATATTCAGTAGAGGCCATAAACCACAAAATGGAAATTAGACTGTCAATGGCCATTTTATACTACAAGGATTATTGTATTTTAACGTTTGTGTTGTCAACCACTGTGCTGGCAATCTAGCATGTGGACCCCAATTTTCAACATCACTCTAACCTGAATAAAATTTAAATATATGAACACCAAATTGAACAATCAATAACAATCTTTTAAGCTATATAAGCTTCTGACTGGCAGCAAACTAAGCAATAGCACAGAGGCAAATCAATCAGGAAGCTCTGTTTTCCTTCCTAGTCCTATGCATTTCAGGCTGAGGGAAACTTCTTTTGGGGCATTGTTTCCCAATCTCCAATATATATAAAAAAATAAATTAAAAAATAAGCTGCAGCTTTCTCTCTCTTGCCCACTCAGATTTGTAAATGGAATTTATTGCATGCAGTGTCCTCTTATAGATTAAATTAATGTTATTGTAAAGAGGTTTAATGCTCAAAGATATTTATGACTCATGCTGAGAAAGAAGTTGCACTCAGTTATGATGATTAATATAATTTTCCCAAGTTCTCACAGATGAAATTGCTCTGTGTGCATATTTTGAGTACAAAACAGATAACCATAATTCCAAGAGAAGGCAGCCATGATTGTGTTATTGATGCATCATTTGGAATTAGCGAGTCGCTTGTGGAGCACATGAAATGGTTTTGCTGGATTTAATTTCTGCTTGATAGGCAACGAGAGAAGAAACTCAAACCACCCCAACCTGTGTTTGTGGTTTTGATCTTGGCACAACAAAAGTTAGTGCTCATAAAGAGTTCGTTTTTACAGTCAGCCACTAATAAGGCAGGCTGTGATTTGAAACTCATATCCTCTGTCCAGGATGAAAACTAAATGAGATAGGGCTTGACAATTCTATCAAGGAACTGCAGATTTACCAACTCCTCAGGCACACAGGTCAGCAAGTGGTGCAACCTCAGCATTGCTGCAGTGAAAGCCTGGGAATGGATCACACGTGGCTGCTTAGAGCAGCTCTCCAACAGCTCTGCAAGGTCAGGGAAGATTAAAGTAAACATTTCCCAAAGCAAGAAAGACGTTGGCCTGTTGGAGTAAGTGCAGAGGAGGCCACAGAGATGGTCTGGGGGGCTGGAGCCCCTCTGGGGCCAGGCTGGGAGAGCTGGGAATGTTCCCCTGGAGAGGAGAAGGCTCCAGGGAGAGCTCAGAGCCCCTGGCAGGGCCTGAAGGGGCTCCAGGAGAGCTGCAGAGGGACTGGGGACAAGGCATGGAGGGACAGGACCCAGGGAATGGCTTCCCAGTGCCAGAGGGCAGGGCTGGATGGGATATTGGGCAGGAATTGTTCCCTGGGAGGGTGGGCAGGCCCTGGCACAGGGTGCCCAGAGCAGCTGTGGCTGCCCCATCCCAGTGGGAGGTGTCCCTGCCCATGGCAGGGGTGCAGTGGGATGAGCTTTAAGGTCCTTTCCATCCCAAACCCTGCTGGGAATCTATGGATTTTCTGATCTCCACTCCTTACCTTCTTGATGGTCAGTCCTCACTAATAATTAACATTACAAATGTTCATTTATGACCTCCCTATTGTGGGCTCACCTTTGCTTTCCTTAGATTGAAGTGCTGTTATACACTCCTGTTCCAAACCATGACATTTCTTTGCAGATTTTAGCTAATCTTTTTGTTGTCCTGTGAGAACAGCAAACTAGAGTCTGTGTAAAAATTGGGGAAATTCTCCATATTTGATAGACTGCAGTAATTGAAGGCAATAATTTCTTCAAATAGAAATATGCTTATTCCAAGTATTTCCCCTTCTTACATTTCTTTACATTATGCCTAAGGAGGTGGTCAGGTTGCTAAGCTCAATAAATCAATGTAAAATGTTACCTGAGCTGAAACAATTCTATAATTTAAGTTTGATGATACCATAAATGTTATAGATATTAGGAACTCAATATCCATTCTGCACAAATCAGCCTTCCCAGCCTGGCTCAAAGAGGACAGAATTTGGTCTGAAAGGGCAGTGAACAACCTACAGCCACAAAGGGACTCACCAAATCAATGCCAGACAATGATGGGGCAGATGTAGAGTTTAAAAAGGCATTAAAAAGTGCCAGAAAGAGTTTCTCCAAACTTTTCACACACTTCTGTTAAATCTCCTGCTTAAAACCCTTTTTCCCCTCTAAGTAATATTTAAGATTATAACCAACTTTGAAATAAATGTTTCTCTGAAGAAATACAAATATATTTGCCTCTCACTTCATCACATCGTTGGCCCCATTCTTCAGCTTCCAAAGTCCTTTTGAAAACCACACACTCCAAATTAATTGGTTTAATCTGGTTTGTGGGGATCAGCTATTTTTACCTACAGTTACATAAAAACAATTATATGTGAAATATTGATTGTTCATTAATGTGGAGGATATCTCCCTAAATGTATTTTGAATAGTTCAGGCTCCTGGAGTATGGAAACTGTGGAGAGGTCTAGGGAATTTTAACTAGTTTTTAAAGTTGTGAATGTTATTTTGAATTGCTTGACATTGGAAGTCAATATGAAGGTGTTATATACATTAAAAAAGGCATATAAATGCATTGAAATCAAAGAGCAACGTCACTGTACTCATAAATACATGTTATAATTCTTATATATATATATGTTATAATTCCTTTCAATTTCTAGTCAGTTAAAATGGGAATACATTTGTGTTTACAAAGACATTCTCTCACTTTTGGCTTGTCTGGGAGCTGGTCTGTATTTGGGGGGCTCATGCTCCTTCATGGCTCTAAATGAAAGAGTCAGATCATTTGTGGTTCAGATGCAAATAACAATAAACACAAATTGCTACAATGACATCAAGTAATACAAGTACCAGTTTTAACACTTGCAGCAATTGCAGCTTCAGAAATCAAAAAAATTCTCAACTCCCAAATGAATTTCAGTCCAAAGACTGAATACTAAAGCACAGAATTGCAAAGCAGGTGGATTTTAGCTCCCCAAAAGCCAGACAGAATTGGTTATAAAGTGCCTTATTTGCAGTCAATTTAAGCCCTCAGATGTGCTGGTGAAGGTTGGGAACCATTTGAGGTGTCCACACAACCACTGCTGCCTTGGACACCATGGGAGTTCTGGTATTTCATTAACAGAAATTCCATCCTCAGTAACCAAAATTTACAAAATTTGCAAAGCTGACGGACTATAACCACGATTTTTAAAGGAGAGCATTATGAAATGGTCAAAGTTCTCCATGGAAAGTAGATCCAGGGGTAAATTCATTCAGCCTAAAAAAAGAAGTTCTGCTTTCCCAGCCCCTGCCATCTTAGGTTTTAAACACCCTTCAGTCATAAACCCCCAGTCTGTCATGCTGGGAACAATTCACACTATTTAAAAGGTTGAAAAGGTTAAAAAGTTGGGATTTTTTAAGGGTCCTGTTTAAAACAGGTTGAATTTCTCCAAAAGAACATTGAAAAATTCAAACTATGTAATTTCTTCCAAACTCTTGCACAACCTGATTGCTGCAGAAATCCATGCAATATATCAAATTATCAGGGATCTATCCATTGCATCCACCACTTTTCTCAAGAATTACTGCACAAGAGGCTAATCCAAACAAAAATTCCCAGAAATCTTTTTTCATCCAACAATTTATTCCAGTTTCCATCCTCCTCCCTCTTTATGATAACTCTTGTCAGCTATCATTATAAGTGAACAACACAAAGGCTTAAAGACATACCCTCTGGTTAAAAATGGAAAAATAAAAAAAAAACCCACAGCTTTCAAGTGTGAACTGGATTAATCACACATAATAATTATACAAAGTGATAACATTTATTATAAGATCACATAAACACCGTTAAACCAACAGTGGCAGTAACCTTTAGGAAGGAAAAATAAAGCCACCAAAAATAATACAAATCAAAGATTCTATTGGGAAGCCTTCCTGGCTGAGGCTTCTCTGAAGGCTTTAATGAAAGTAAAGTGCAGCATTTCAAAGCAAATGACAGGCACAGCTGATTTACATGTTCCAGACGTCTTCAAAATGCACCATAAAACCCAGAGACAAAACAGGAGTGGGCAAAATTCCGGGACCCCAATCTCCCATCCCTCAGCACTCCTCAACAACACACAAGCCTCTATTTCTAAGCTTGTTTTCTAGATTGCAAATGTAATTATCCAACAATTCCTACTCTTCATATTAGCAATTCTTTGTTGAGCTTCATGCAGTTCTGAACCAGCGCTTTCAAAGACTTTGTAAATTATTTTTTTCCTTCTTGCATTAGTTGTGGCTTCAAACACATCGGCCTTTCCCTTCCAACTGCTTTGTTTTTCCTTAAGAAACTCCAGTCTGTTGAAAGTTTTGTTTTGATCTCATATTATCACTCATTTTTATAAATCCCACTAAGCCTCTGAGGAATCATTTCCAACCAATTCTTCATGACAACCACCCACNATCCTGGGGTCCATCCTGGGGCCCATCCTGGGGCCCATCTGGTTCCCCAGGGGTACCTCTGAAGGCCTTTCAAATAAATACCTCCCTTTATTCCCTCCCTCCTGCCCAGTCTCTCTTTCTAGGAGGCCTCTCAAGGCATCATTCGACCTGGCAGGACAACAAATATGTAAATGAACCTTAGGGGGTCCATAAAATGTAATTTTTTCCAGTATGGTCGTGGCACAAATAAAGGCTTTGGCATTTGTGACCTGTGCTTTGCACTGGAATCATTAGAAAATTGATAGGACTGCACTTTGTGGTGACATTTACACTCAAAGAACTGTTCACCATATTATAAGGAAGGAGCTAGAAGTAAAATAAGGGATTTTTGCCTCAATGGCATCACACCATTATTGCATCTCAAGGAGGAAGGAGTGGGAGGGTACTATTTTGCTCATTAATTTACTCATTTGTTAATTATATGAAAAAAAATTCCCTCAAACTGAAATTCTGGAGGTTCATCCGTTTGCTGGCTTGGGAAGGTTTGTTCCAAAAAGCAAAAGCAATGGATTGTTGGGTTTGATGTTCCTAGAAGATGTCTTTGCAGGCCAAAATGAGAGCCTGTGTCAGTCATGGAAAACCTCATTTTAATTCTGGTGATCTCCAGGTCCAGCCCAAAGGACACAAAGTGAGTCAGCACCACCACGGGATCCCCACATCCTGTGCTCAAACCCCACCCATGAGGGTCCCCCTCTGGTCCTGCACTATTCCTGAATTGTCATTAACAGAGAAATTCATCTTTCTATATTTTTCTCAGAGTAGAGGACAATAGATTAGAAATGTGAGGAAAAAACCCTGAGGACAAGTAAGACTTAAAGCAAAAATGGGGTTCAGGCCTAAATCCCTCCTGTGCCTGGAAATCCCACTGCACTTTTCCCATCTTGGTGCTTAATAATTAGTCATTAACTCCTGTCCTGCAATGAACAGAACACACTCATCTCTCCCTTACTTGACAAGATTGGGCTCATGTTGATTATTTTAACAGACTAATTTAATTCTGGTTTCTGTAGTTTCTCGAGGAATTTGCCAAGCAGAAATTTATCAGATTCCATATAAATCTATGTCAGGGGGAACTTTAATGGAAATGACTGCATTAAGAATTCAGGATTGGGCCCTTAATAGCTGCTATAATTTATCATCTTTTTAATATGGAGAAATCAGTAAAATGAAATATTCTAAAGACGTAAAAGTAATAACCCAATCATTTAATATGAAAGAATAACTAGACAATACTGCCCTGAAGAACTAGAGATAGCCTGACAAAAAAGGCAATGAATAGGGAAGCCAGAAAGGCATTGGCAATATTTCCACAGAAATCTTATATTCCTGAAAAAATTACCAGTGAAAGGAAAACAAAACCAATCCGTTCTTCTACATTCTGGTACTTTTTTGGAGGCCTTCAAACACAGCTCTGGGGGTATTTGGTACACAGAAATTTTTATCCTGACTCAGAATGTGGGAGAGAAAGGGAAGATCCTGGCCAAAAGCAGAAGGAAATTAATTCCTTGGGAAAATTTGCAATTTTGATGGGTTATGAGAAGAAAAATGCATAAATTTACAGTAGGTACCCATTAGCTACATTTTCATCTATAGCTATTATAACTCCATAAAAACAGGTTTTGAAGGTAATATAACCTAAATAATAACTGGGAATGAAAGCAGAAATGTATGAAAATGAGAGGCTGCCATTTCAGTCATAACAAAACCAGACACAAATTCTAATAAAAAGGAAAATACTCTGGTTTACATTTGTACCAACCCACAGCATTGCTTTCAACGAGAGATATCAAATCCCTCTGAAAAGGAGATTAATTCTTTCACCCTGCTTCCATCCCCAGGGAAACTGAGGCACGGAATTTTGCCTCCACTGGGGGCAGAGGCCAGAGGCAGAACCCTGCTGGGAGCTGAGCAGCCCAGGAAGGTGGAGCTTGGCATGGGTGTTGGTGGGAGGGGAGGCAGGAAGGTCCTGCAGGTGTGGGTACCCCTGAATAGCAGCTGATCACTCCCTCTTTGGGGTTTAAATTCAGATTTATTTCATTGATGAAGCCCAAGAAAGAATGGAGAGCTGAGCATCAAAGGTTGCTCATCCCTGGGGATTTGGATTGGTTGTGGTGCTCCTGAAGCTTCTCCACAGCCTGAACACAAAAATCCCTGCCCAGCTGCTGCCAGAGAAACTTCCAGGTACCTCCAGATTTCCATTCAGGAGGTGGGATTTGGCTTTAAATGTCTTCAAATACTAAAAAAAAGTGATTTTTTTTCCTAGTGGCTATTTACTAAACAGAAGGTCCTTTCCACAGTGCAGTGATAAAGGATAAAGACTTCAAATTAAATACATTTAAAGGCAACAAAACACCTTAAAACACAGAACAGAATGGAAAGGCCTTTTTGGTTGTTTTTTTTCTTTTCTGTAACAGGAAATTACCATTTACCTTTTTTTAATATTATGTGAACTGTGACAAATTCATTTTTATTTGCCAAAGCAAAAAAGAAAAGCCTTCACCCAATTAAAAGTGTGTGTGCTGTATGCCCACTGCTACAGGGGCAGGATGCAAACTTACATCTGTGACTGCCAAAAAAAAAGGGTTGTGTAGCTCTGGAGAGGCTTTGCTGAACTCCAGCAACAACACTTAATAATTTTGCTAACTGATAAAACTAAAAATGCTGCTAATTCCCATTTGTAAAGCACTAAATTGCCTGCAAATTGTTTAAACAATAAACAAGCCAGGCTGTGAGCTGGTATCTGTGGCCAGTTGAGCAAAATACTTTGTTTGATATCTCTTCATAAGCATAGATTAACTCCTAAAATCTATTGTGCAAGTGGACAGCCCCTGTGGCCTCAAAAAGAGTAAAATTCTGCTGAGATTTCACCACCTGAGCTTGCCAAACTTGCCATTTTCTGATAAAATGCACTTATACATATGCAAAACTTCTGCATATTTCAAGCTGCACGTTTTGGGTGCTTTTTTTTTTTTCTTTTGATTTTCTTCTAAAGCTTAAGAGTTTCCTTTGGGTTGAGGTATTTCTAAAGGTATAATGAAAGCACAACCTTGAAACAACAAAAAAAAAGCCAGAGCATGGGATATGCCCTGGTTGCTTCCTGCACTGCTAAAAAAAATTAGCTCAAATCCCAAGCCCCATCCTCAGGAGCTTAATTGCTTCAAAGAATAGGAATCTTGTCAAATTCAGTCTAAACAAACATAATCAGTAGGTTTCAAAGCCTGTTTGACATTGAGGAGGCAGAGAAAACAACCCAGCAACCAAAGAAACACACATCGATGGTCTGTCAAAATTTTTTGTTAGACATGATGCTGTTATCAAGGCACATCAGGATGAAATAAAGTGACCTGGCTGACCACAGGCTTACAAATGTCTTGGGAAGGAAGGGAAAACGGTGAATCAAAAGGTAGCTTTGTTGAATGTCCCCCCAGGCCTTCTTATTGACAGGGATGACAATGGTCCCAAGATGCACCATTATCTATGACCAGCAAGCAGACATCAAATGCTACCGAGCTGGCTCTGTCAGAATAGAAAATGCTGCTCAAAATATACAGGGCTTGTTACATTTTGTTCAGCAAAGGTTTGTCAAAAGCCAGGGTCACTCTGTGTGTGCACTGCCCTGAAGGGTAATTTTAAAAGGCAGGAGAGATGCACTTGATTCTTCAGTGTTTCTCCTGGAAGGAGACTTGGAGTCTGTGGATGACCAAAATGTTTTGAAAATCAAAGAATGACTCAGAAAAAAAAGAAAGGAAAACAAAGTAAGGCAAAGCTAATAGATGCTCGCCACGGCAGTGTTGTTGGAAGGAAAACCACTTTTCAAAATAAACAGGTTAGGGAATTATTCCCATATTTAGATGTTTTTTCAATAAAAATTGAGTTGATTTCTGATACATCAGGGGTGGGTGCTACCGTAAAGGCATGACTCAAATTGTAGTGGATAAGTGCACCCTCTTCAAGGGTCTGGGTTGCACCATTATGCAGTTAATTGCAGGGAAAATATTTATACTGGCGAGAAAAGAATTGTTAATATGGTACCCTTTGGAAAGAAAAGAGAGAGGCTGTGTATACAAACCCCAACCTCAGAAATGTTTGGGTAAACTTTTCTTTTCTGTGAACATCTGCTAAGCACACCCTGAGGGACCCAAGTCCAAAGGCACCCCACTAATTGATGCAGAAATCTTTGTTTAAGGACTGTGTGGCTAAAAAAAAAAAAAATAAAAACTCTAAATTTTAAAACAAAATAAAACTGGAGGGTGAAAAGAATATTTTGGTGGGGGTGAAATGAAATTATTGATATAGACTTCATGGAAGTTGTCCACTACTTCTTGCTTATGGGTCTGCTCTTCTTTTCTCATTTCGTGATCATTGCCAGGGTACAAATTTAACAAGAAAATAGAAAAGGAGCCATAAAATCTCCCTGGTGCTGCCCTAGAGACCAGAAACCACAGAGTTACCCTCCACTGTTAACTCTGCAGTCCTATCCTGCCTGAAAATGTTAATTTAATGCCATCTGAACCTCTCTGCCATGACCTCCATGTGCCATGTTGGGGTCTGGTGCTGCCCAGCTCTGCTGCTCATCCCCCAAAACTGAGTCCTGGCAGCCTCGTGTTCCTTCCTTCAGGCCCCAGCTCTCCAGACCCATTGCCCTGCTGGCTTCTGCTCTTGATTATTGTGACTCCTCAGAGCATGTAATTGTCTTGTTTTCTTTCTTTCTTAAGGATAAACAACAGAATAAAAAGAAAAAAAGAGCCCAGTTACAGCCTTTTACTTCAGGTTTAGGGCTCTGAGGTAGCAGCTGATGCTCCTCTGTCCATACCCCATGATTTTCAGGACAGAAATTAGGATAATAGTCTATCAAATGTACTTTCTCTCCTCCCAGGCCAATCTCAGGATGATAGATCTGATCCTTTTGCATCTCATGGGATGTGCTCTTTTGTCCCCAAACACAAGGCTATTAATTCAATGCAATAGTTTCTTTTTCCTTGCCCTGGAAGTCACAATATGCTGTGAGTGAGGCTGGCTTGTCTTCCCTCCCTTTGGAGGACTCAGGAGTGCCATGAGAGGCTTTGCACACCAAGGATTTGCCCACCAGTTCTGCTCCAGCAATTTCCTCAAAGCCTCCTTCCCCCTTTTTCCTCCCATTTATCATTCTTTTTGTGGACTCCTAAATTATAAGATCCAGCTTTCAATGGGGATGGAGTGGTGTCTTTGGGTTAAATACAACCTCTGTTTTTTTCTCAGCTGTCAATTATTGATATAGACATAAATAAAGGAGAAAAAAAGAAAATAAAATTAATATCTTCCTCATCAGTAAACTCAATACTTGGTTAAAACATCTGAATTAATATTCTTGCACATCCTAGCCCTTAAAACCAGGATATCTTCCTGGTGACTTCCGTGCTGCAACACTCCATGGGAAATTTAGGGCTTTAAGGTATCTTTAGAATTTTGACATCAAAGTCTTCACAGAAAAACAGTTGCCTGATGCCATCTGGAAGGAAAAGAAGGCACAAATCTATCTGCAAACCCTTTTGCTCCCATTCAGTCCTGCATGAAACACCTCCCTGAGGTCAGGGACACTGGACCAAGTCTATCTGAACAGGGTGTGGGTTCGTTGCCTCCTGAGCCAGCTTTCAGATGTGCCATGGAGTAAAAAGGCTTGGCAACCATAAAATTCTAGAAAATCCTATTTATTAAATAAAACCCTGTTCTACTCACCACACAACTCATTTCCATGATTTCTGACCATGGCAACATCCTCAGCCTCCCATCCTGCTTTCACAGTATTTCACCTTTGTTTAGAATCAAATTAAATTGGGAAAGAAAAAAAAAAAATATGAATAAAGGCAGCATCAACTCCACTGAATTGTTGTGCATGCCCAGGGCAACCAAGCAACCAACCTGAGGCTCAGGGATGCACCTCACCCACGAGGTCACTCTGTGTGCTCAGGGGGTGATTCCCACCCCAAAAATCAGGAGCAAGGCATCACCTCAGGTTTGTTGCCCTCAGTGAGGAATTTGAGCATCACCTGTGATTGTCCAGGGTGGCCCTACAATAACCCTCTTAATTTCTGAGCTGCAGAGGGTTTCCCACTAATGACAGCCACGTTCTTGCTCTAAGGACAGACACCAAGCAAAGCAGGATGATTGCAGATGTTTAAGAGTAAATGTGAAAGGAAAGGAATGAGCATTAAAAAAAAGGGAGTATTGATTCAGTGTGACTGATGTGAATGAGTTAAATGATTGACTATGAAGTGTGAATTCAAATTTACTGTGAATGGAATTTACTGTGAGTGGAACAGAGTATGCATGACCATGACTGAGTGTGACTAGGTATCATTAGGAAGAACTAAGGGAATATGAGTGGAAAGCACTGATTATCTCCCCTGTAATCTATAAATAAACACTATTGCAGGAAGTTTTGAAAAATGTATTTAATAAGGGATTTCCACTGCCTGAATAAACTTGCTGAGGCCAGACAGGCTGATCTGGAGGAAAATGTATCATTTTACTCAAAGGCCTGTCATGTAATAATACGTGAGCTCATATCTGACAGGAACAAAATAGGCCTGAATTTACAGCAAAATGGAACCTCTGCACTGGGAATAAATGTCTGTCCAATTATCAGCAAACAAATTTACTAACTCATATGATGCCAATTATCCTCTCTTCTGCTTACAGGTATTTTCCTAGAATAAATGTTTAAATTTAGAAATATTATTAGAAATACAGAACATTCAGGACCTGCAAATTTGGGGATGGGTGCTGTCCTCTGCAGATCAATATAATAAGCTTTTATTAGCACCAAAGGATTGTCCTTTGGCCCAGTGACCAAATACCTCATTTGCCCCCTTGTGCAGAGTTACAGAACAGAGCCTGGGGTTGCTCCAGTTAAATCCAGTGAGAGCCAAATTTACACCCCAGGGTCTCAGACCCCAAATGTAAAAAATGTCTCAGCCTGTTCTCAGCTGCTGCCCTTCCTCCACAAATATCTCTGCTTGCTTTCCCAAGTTTCAGCAGAAATCAGGCCAACAGAGTCTTTGTCCCCAAAGGTCAGCACAAATACACGTTGATTTTAGAGGTGGTTTAAAGCAATGGCTAAATACCAGAGCCTAGAGTAACAAACATGAGTTTTACCCCTTAATTCAGCTTTTTTTTTCCTTAATTAAATAATTTCTTCCCCCTAAATCATCTGCATTCATTACCAATCAAACATTTGTCAGAATTCATGCAGATTTCAAAGAAGACAAGAGGAAAGCACTGTGTTTAAAGTAGAAAATCAATAATTGAAACCAAAAAATGGGATAGAGCAGAGAGGCCATTTCAGCTGCAGAAATTTTCTTGGGAATATTTTTGGGAAACCTGCTCCTTTCCTCTGCTAATGCCCTGGTGATTAACTTGCTGGGGTGGAGAAATCCCCCAGAACTGCTTGAATCAGCTGGCATTTCCTGTCAGCTCTGCACATCCTTGAGCCCTGGGTTCTTGGAGTTAGGGGCATTTTAAACTGATATTCAGGGGATTCACATCTTTAAAACTTTACAGGCTTGGAGTTGCCACTGACAATGAAGAGTGGCCAAGAATGTGGCCCAAAATTCTGTATGAGCTTTTGTTTGCATTAAATTTGGGTTTAGGTGTATTGCACTTTTATAAAGACTAGGACATAATCTGTTCTCTTTTACTGCCTGACCAACTCCAAAATGAAAAAATTATTCCTGTTTGGATTTTCTTGACCATCAAGGAACACCTCAAAAATGTTGGCACTGTCACCTTACAAGGAGTTTGTAGAATGTGCAACAGAACTTTAAAAAAAATCCAATGAGGGCAAAAAAAAAAAAAAAAAAGATTATGGAATGTACCCTAACCCATTAAAACAAAGAAAATATATTTCTTGAGATCATGAAACCTCTTTCCCCCTTCTTGCTAGCTCTCCTCAGGAGTCAGGTCAGAGTCAGGGTGCCTGCACAGTGTGAGCAATCCCCTCTAGATGTGCTTCTCCCCAGCAAGACACAAACCCATTGACAGGCAGCAGAGGGGGATTTACACCCCTCGTGCCAGAGCTGCACATGTTCTGTCGATAAATGGAAGACTTAATTCTTCAGGATAGCAATCCAAGCATTTTAAAGGATTTCCTAATGAGGTAAAATTCATTAATGAGATACAGGAGAAAAAAAACTTCAGAAAGAGAAAACCTTTTTCACTTGGAATTGCAGACATGCAGAGTAAGTAAACTCCAAAATTTTTCACAGAATCGTATGATAGAAGTGGGTAAGAATGAGATCATGAAGACTTTGCATTTTTTTGCCCATTTCATCTGAAAACCTGTTTAGAAAATCTATGCTGAGTTACCTTTATTTTTATAAAGGGCCTGCTATTAGAGAAAAACATGATCAAAATCCTTAATTCTGCTTCCTTGCACTGCAAAATTGCCAAGGAAAAGATGTGCCAGCTTTTCACTTTTCTACAGAGGCACCATTTCCAGAATCCTTTAGATTTGACCCAACCACAAAAGCAATGACCACTGCCAACAGATGCCCAGACTCCTCATCCCTGCTTGTTCTCCTCTTGCTCCTTCCAGAAGTGCTCCAACAGCTCTGAGGATTTGGGGGGGCAAAATCCAGGGCTCACATCTCTGATTTACCAGGGATGGATGGAATCATTCCCTGGTGTGGGCTGGATGAGACCTGAAAGACCCCCTAATTCCAACCCCTCAAAATACATTCCCACTCCTGGTTTTAACCTAGGAAAAGAGAGGGTCTGTCTGAGCAGGGGAGTGGTTTCTGTTTTTTTCCACCTTGAACAAAATGTCTTATTTCTAAAACAAATATTTGGTGATGGTACCTGTATTTGCAGAAACCTTAGACATGGATTTTGCTGCAGCAATGGTAGAGCTCACAGAAAGGGATGGAGGGGACAATTACCCCTCAATACCCTCAAAGATCTGTTTTTTCAGCTGAGCCCCTAAAGATTGGGCAAAAGGGAATATTTTTCACTGCTTTCTTCCCTCCTACCTCCCCCTGAGTTACAAAATCAGCTGGGCCCACATCTGAACTCCACGTCTCGCTGATGAAGGTCGAGGTTTCTGGTTTGCAGCAGGACAGGAGGGAGGATGTTCTGGTAAAAGCACAGTTAGGGGCCATTTTTAACAATCAAACCAAATGTGACACACTCAGGGATGGGCATTGCCCCAGCACAGCCAGGTTGTCCGTTCACCTCACGTTATGTTCCCAGTTCTGAACATGGCTTTAGGTTATCCTGCTTTATTTAGCTGCCAACAGAAGGACTTTTACCACTGTGGATCAAGGCAACTGTCTCTGGAATTGATCTCATTAGCAAAGTTTCCAAAGGAAAGGAGATTAGAGAGAGCAACTGATTTTCTTGACTTGTACTGGTATTTCTGTGGCAGCGAAGCAATTCCATCTCCCTTAAAGGCATTGGTTTCAGGTCACATTTTAACTATAGTTAAGTCCTCAAATAATTCAGAAGACAATCAAGGATTAGTGACCACTCTCCCCTACAACAAAGCAAATGTTCAGCATGGCCAAGCTGTAGCTTTTGATGAATGTCAGTTTTTTCGTGGGCTTTGTAAATAACATTCAAAATAAAGACAGTCTTCTGGATTTCAGTGCATACTCTGTCCCTCCAGGTTAGCACAACAGCAGCTCAGGATGCACATCCAAAGATAAAATTTGCCCCTAAACTTGGCAGATGGACTCAGAAAAGTTTTCAATGTCAGAAAAGAACTGCTTTCCTTTTAATACTTCTGGGATGCTAAGGAATAGGCAATTCTTTATGTATTTGGGGATATATTTTAACAGGCATTGTGGTTTTAACATAGTTTAAATATCTGTAAAACCTCTAAAGCTTTCACAGAAAAACCCTTTAACAAAATTTAAAGGAATTATTTCATTTTTTAATTGTTTGGTTCTTGTTTGTTTTATTTCTCCAAAGATAATTATCAGAGTAGGAACACCCTGGACCCACAAAGAGGAGGAAAGGCAACGATCCCCCTGTTTCCCAAGCAGAAATTTAGCACAGGGCATGGACAGGAGAAAATGAATGTGTTAATTCCAAGGATTCCCTGCTCCAAATCCCCTGGTTCAGGGAGAACTCAGGGGCTCAGCAATATCTCCAGAGCAGCTCTGGTGTGCTCCTGCCTCCTGCAAGCAGCACCCACAAATCCCCAGCCAGGCTGGCTTCATGCACGGGCCCACAGCTGGCCAGCAGTCGTTATTTTTGTCCCCAAATTGCAATAAATTTCACTGAAGTCACATTCTGAGGGGAAGCTGTCATCCTGGAGGAGAAAATCGCTGTTTTTTGTCCTATATATGCACATTATTAAATTCTGACTTATCTCAGGGGCCTCTCTGGCAAACTTTCCACTGTTGTTTCTCTGTTAGGACTCAAAGTTATCAGAGTTCATTTATACTTCTCATCATTGGCTCCACAATGTCCCCAGGGTTGGGAACTCTGCTGTGGCAGAACAGAAACATAATTTTATAGCCCTATATTCTAATTCATTTAATTAGGGGTTTTCTTGGATCTCCAGGAGTAAGGGGGGATTGGGGGGGGGAGAGTTGTCCTTTCATGTTTAGAGGTTTCTGTAGAAAATTTATCTCCACTCCAGAAAGTCATGGGCAAAGTTCTCCTGCAAGTGCAGCTCTTGTTTGCTCTGCACCAAATTAAAATTCATCACATCAGGAGCAGAATGTACCTTTCCATCTTCCCTTTGCCATGACTAGTTAGGAGGAAGAATTATTGCACAGCAACCCACAAAGAAATGCACATAATTTAGATACACTAATAATGGGGGGGAACATTAAAAGAATATGGCATATTGGAGACCCTGACTAAATTTAAATCTAAATGGTTAAAAGAAGTCGACTGATAAGAAGAGCTCTAATTAAGAAACATCTTGCTGCTAAAAACGTGAACTTTTACACTTATTTCATACCTCAGGCAGAACTCAAGCAGAGGTAGATTGTATCTTCTTTAAAGAAATGAAAGAAGGGAAAAAAAATATATATTAATCTGCATTGTAGTAATGTTGATGTGCCCGGAGCCGAAATTCCAATTCATTGTGCACCGTTCTCTGCACAGACACAGCCAGGGCAGCTCTGCCTTGAGAAATTTTCAGTCAAACCAAGAAAAAGGCAGAGAAATAATGTGTTATCTTCATCTCCCAGAGACGTGGGGAGGTTACATGATTTCTCCAAGCTGATGAGAGAATTCTCTGATAAATGCAGAGTTTTGGGGCTTTATTGGCTTTCCAAGGGGGTAGGGACAGGTGGGCACAGAGTGAAACTGAATCCAAGTTTTCCATGTTCTCTTCAATGTGATGTGCATGAAAAAAAAGGAAAAAGAGGGAGGATATCCTACCTAAATAGTTCGTGCTTCAAGTGTAGCAGCACAATAGGAGCTGAAAGGAGTCTCACTGTGCACTTCCTATGTCTGAACTAGAGCAAACAAAATTATACTGAATTTCAGCTATGATTTAGGAAGCAAATCACTAAAATAATTGCTGATATCTTATAAAAAATATGGTTTCAAAGTGAAATATTTTTAATACAGAAAACTGAAGGAAAACAATTAAAGTCAAGTATTTCATTTAACCTTACAATGATTTTTTACCTTCCATTTCTGTGAGAAAATAAACAACAAGAATGCAAAAGCCATGATTCAAAGCGTTTCATTTGTAATTTTTTTCTTTTTAAGAACCTACTTGAGAAAGTCTGATTTGAGAGCTATGGGAAGGAAAGACTTTTTAACAATCCAGACATGCATGGCAATGTCTGCCACCCAAAACCTCAAGCCTGTACTCTAATGACTTCCTGCAAAAATCATCCACTAATTTAGTATTAATGAGTGATAGAGTTTATACACTTAGAGAAGTGGAAAGTGATTTTTTTAAGGGTATTTATTCTCTTCCCCCAGTCACCATGGTATAATTACAGACAGGAGGAGGCTTTTTAAAGCAGTTCCAAATCACAGCTGCTCCTGTTTCTTGTGGTCTTCCAGGCCACAACGACTACAGGAAAGATAATTAGAGCAGCCCAATCAGAGAATCACAGAATTATTTGGGTTGAAGGGACATTAAAGCTCCTCTCATTCCAATCCCTGCCACGGGCAGGGAATCTTCCACCAGCCCAGGTCTCTCAGACTCCCATCCAACCTCGCCTTGAACTCTACCAAAATTGGGACTACCTTATTTATCTGAAAAATGCCACAGTGTTATCCTGGAACAGCAGCAGCAGCTGTGAGTTACTTTATTCCTGATATTTTCATGACAGAAAAATAGTAAAACACAGGGCAACCTCATCACCTTTCACTGGGCAAAGCCATGTTGGTTCACAGAGCAGATGAAACCCCAACTGCCTCTGGTAGCCAGTGGAAGTGGAGGTAACATTCCTGTAAATATTGTGGGGGTTAAATGGAGGAAAAAAAGGAAATAAGGAAAATTGGGAAGTTTTGAATAAGGATACCATGCTAAAATTCATGTGGAAATTAAACTGATGACCAGTTAATCTCCCAGAATCAGGAGAACTCCTCCAGGGTGCTCTCGTTAAACACTCAGAACTAGAGAAATATCATGTGGGCAGGGAGAGTATCTGGGGCTTTTCTACACCTCTCACACAACTAGAATCATAATTTGCCCAAATATCAGGACACAGAAACAGACCTCATCATTTTGCCTTTGTCTGGTAAGATAGTGAGAGGGAACTGTAGAAAATATTAACAGGAGAAATGATAAATAGGCAGCTTTGTCCTTTTATTCACACTTATCAGAGCAATGAATCTGAAGAGAGATTTTTGGGTTTGCCTTAAAAAAAAAAGCTTTTGATGATTTTGAAATTCATTCAAGAAAATAAGGGAAAATATTCCATTTTTCATTACCTGTTTTTTTAATACTGGGTGCCCAAATCTTATTTCTCTACTCATATAGACATATGTACATAATTCTTTATGTCCTCTACCCTCAAAATCAATATTTGCTTTTCATTTTGTTTTATACTGGATTTCTACCATCACTGTGATGACAACCCTGAGGCAAGGGGAATGCACAGACACAGAATCAGAATTATTTTCACCTATTCCTACATTACAGCCCCACTGACACAGTTCAGGACACTCTGGAACCTCATCCAGCTTTTGTCAGCTCCCTGTCATGCCAAGACTCTCAGCCCTTCCAGGTCCCAGCATCAGCTCTGGTATTTAGGGCAGAGTGAGACAAATGGCTGGTAAAGCTTTTTTACACCCTTATAAAACCATCCTGAAGTCATTTCAGTGGGAAAATCCTTCAACAGTGCTTGTGTCACTGAGGTAGATCACGAGAGTTGTAGAATCCCAGAGGGGTTTGGGTTGGAAAGGAACCTCAAATACCCTCCAGTCCCACCCTTGCATGGGCAGGGACCCCTTCTATGGGCAGGGACCCCTTCCAAGGGCAGGGAGCCCTTCCAAGGGCAGGGAGCCCTTCCAGGGGCAGGGAGCCCTTCCAGGGGCAGGGAGCCCTTCCAGGGGCAGGGAGCCCTTGCATGGGCAGGGAGCCCTTCCAAGGGCAGGGACCCCTTCCACGGGCAGGGACCCCTTCCGTGGGCAGGGACCCCTTCCAGGGGCAGGGACCCCTTCCAGGGGCAGGGACCCCTTCCAGGGGCAGGGACCCTTTCCAGGGGCAGGGACCCCTTCTATGGGCAGGGACCCCTTCCACGGGCAGGGACCCTTTCCAAGGGCAGGGACCCCTTCTATGGGCAGGGACCCCTTCCAGGGGCAGGGACCCTTTCCAGGGGCAGGGACCCTTTCCAGGGGCAGGGACCCCTTCCAAGAGCAGGGACCCCTTCCAAGGGCAGGGACCCCTTCTATGGGCAGGGACCCCTTCCAGGGGCAGGGACCCCTTCCAAGGGCAGGGACCCCTTCCACGGGCAGGGACCCCTTCTATGGGCAGGGACCCCTTCCACGGGCAGGGACCCTTTCCAAGGGCAGGGACCCCTTCCACGGGCAGGGACCCCTTCTATGGACAGGGAGCCCTTCCAGGGGCAGGGACCCCTTCTATGGACAGGGAGCCCTTCCAGGGGCAGGGACCCCTTCCAGGGGCAGGGACCCCTTCCACGGGCAGGGACCCCTTCCAGGGGCAGGGACCCCTTCCAGGGGCAGGGACCCCTTCCAGGGGCAGGGACCCCTTCTATGGGCAGGGAGCCCTTCCAGGGGCAGGGACCCCTTCCATGGGCAGGGACCCCTTCCACGGGCAGGGACCCCTTCCAGGGGCAGGGACCCCTTCTATGGGCAGGGAGCCCTTCCACGGGCAGGGACCCCTTCCACGGGCAGGGACCCCTTCCAAGGGCAGGGACCCCTTCCATGGGCAGGGACCCCTTCCAAGGGCAGGGACCCCTTCCACGGGCAGGGACCCCTTCCACGGGCAGGGAGCCCTTCCAGGGGCAGGGACCCCTTCCACGGGCAGGGAGCCCTTCCAGGGGCAGGGACCCCTTCCAAGGGCAGGGACCCCTTCTATGGGCAGGGACCCCTTCCACGGGCAGGGACCCCTTTTATGGGCAGGGACCCCTTCTATGGGCAGGGACCCCTTCCAGGGGCAGGGACCCCTTCCAGGGGCAGGGACCCCTTCCAGGGGCAGGGACCCCTTCCAGGAGCAGGGACCCCTTCTATGGGCAGGGACCCCTTCCATGGACAGGGACCCCTTCCATGGGCAGGGACCCCTTCCAAGGGCAGGGACCCCTTCCAAGGGCAGGGACCCCTTCTATGGGCAGGGACCCCTTCCAGGGGCAGGGACCCCTTCCATGGGCAGGGACCCCTTCCAGGGACAGGGACCCCTTCCAGGGACAGGGACCCCTTCCACGGGCAGGGACCCCTCCTATGGGCAGGGACCCTTTCCAAGGGCAGGGACCCCTTCCAGGGGCAGGGACCCCTTCCACGGGCAGGGACCCCTCCTATGGGCAGGGACCCCTTCCAGGGGCAGGGACCCCTTCCAGGGTCAGGGACCCCTTCCACGGGCAGGGACCCCTTCCACGGGCAGGGACCTCTTCCAGGGGCAAGGACCCCTTCCATGGACAGGGACCCCTTCTATGGGCAGGGACCCCTTCCACGGGCAGGGACCCCTTC
>JACBWW010000013.1:2499446-2510309 GCA_020086605.1 Lanius collurio | reverse complement strand
GCAAAGCCCCACAGCCCCAAACCAGGCTCTGCTAAGCCCAGCCCTGCAGCAGCCAGGCTCTGCAGTAAGAACTGAGGTTGGGTTTTAAAAAGCATGGAGTTGAAATTGTCTCGTTTCTGGGCTTTGCCATTTGTTTGCACCCAGCTGAGGGGGTTTAAAGTTTTCCAAGGAGCCTTTGAAGGGAGAGACCTTGTGCTGTTTTGGCCCCACAACAAAATGTGCAGCAGTGAGAGTTTTGTAGGCTCTTCACAAGCAATTCCACTTATCCCAGTTTACAGCAAAGCAAGACTGAGCTTCCAGCACATCCTTCCCTCCTCTCCTGTGCTCTCCTGCCCCTTTCACCCTCTCACCTTCTCAGACAGACACCAGGCTCACCTCAGCAGGGGATGATCACTTTAAATACCCCCCAGGTTTTTTCTTACCTCCTATCCTCCACTTTTTTCTAATCTTCTTTTTCTTACAGCATCACAGTACAATAAAGAGCACCTACAATTCACACGTGCTTTACATGGGGTTCAGCAGTTATTTAAGCTGGACTTAAATGAGCAGCAGGGAGAGAGTGACACTTTTCCTCTCCAATCACAAGGACACACCGTTTATACCTTCATTTTAAAACTCAGGTGCACGATATCACCTGAGAATAATCAGGCTTTGAAGGTCACAGGGCAGTAATGCAATTTGCATCCACAATTAAGGAAAGATTATCCCATAATCAGATACCCAGGTCAGAGGGCCTTTTTCATACCATCACCCTTATTTTTGGTCATTTTGATGGGACATTTTTTAGGTGACTCAATTCTGCAAAATGCAAGGACATAAATAATGCCACTGAAAGGTAGAATAAAAGTTCCTTGTTGGAGAAGATAGGGCAGAAGACTGAAATGGAAAATTAAATTTACATGGGCTTTTCTACACGGAGCACATGTGGAAAATGTTGGGTTCAGATGATCCTGTTTAATAATTCCACATCACTGTGACACAATAAAATTCTCGAGATGTTCACTCCTCCCAGAGTAAATATAACACCTCACCTATCCACAAGAAAAGATGTTTCTTGCACTACAGCACCAACTGCATTGGAGGGGCTCGTAATTATAGAAGATTTTATGAGCTCCTATAAAATGATGGAGAAAAAAGTCCCACATTCAGAGATGTTTGGAAAACAGCATTAAAGAACGGAAGGATCCTCTCTCTGCAGTCAATTGAGCAAACCAAATCATGGATTTCAATAAAATTATGGCCATTCATTATTACCATCATTACCAGTGCAGTTGCAATTGCAGGTATTAGAAGTGCATCATGGAGTGAGGGGTGCTGGGCACTTCCTTTTGCAGCCCCACACAAGCAGCAGGGAGGGATGGAGCTTTTCCTCCATCCCTGGTACTGTTCCAAGTACATAAAATTGTGCATCAGCTCGTGTCTGCCTGCAATCAGGCCATAATAAATCTTACTATTAAGTTAATGTCTTCCCACAAAACGAGATTTTGGGAACAAAAAAGACAAATGGACTCTTTAAAAAACTCCTCATATAAAGAGGCTTGAACACTGAGAGGCAACGGCCTTAAAATCGAGCAGTGTAAATAAATATTAGCTGCTTGACCTTTTTAACCCATAAATATCTTTCCCAATTTAAGAATGTGCCCACACATTCCCCTTCCCAAGCTGAGTCCTCCACAAAACAGCAGGTTTAAAGGTAGTTTAGTTTTTAATGGCTCAGTAATGATCTGCAACCCCATGAAAACAGGGGTTTACGATGGCCTTCAGCTACAGAAACCTGAATGGCGCCGCTGCAATTTTATTTGGTTGGAAAATAAAACAAAAAAAACCTTGCTCAAGTGATGTAAGAGACCTTCCCATCACAATTCCCTCCCTGCTTCAGACAACTGCACATGTATGGGGATTTTTATATGCCAATGAGTTTGGTGGTGATAAAATGCTGCCAAAAGCCAGTTTTGATGAATGGTAATAAAGTCAAATGCCTCCTATTACAATGAGCTTTTTTTTAAGGAGAAACTTAAAAATTCATCATAGTTCATACTATTTGACCCTGTGAGTATGACCAAAAAACCATAACATAAAAAAAACCCCCACAAACCAACAATTCCAGCTAGTTATCCTTTCTGCTTTATCTTGCAGAGCTCTTACCACAAAATAAAAAATAATACACTGGTGCTTGTTAAGCCATGAAACATGAATGGGAAATAAAAAATTAAATTACTTTGCTTCCAACTCCCCCCCTGCTTCCAAATGAAAGCACTCTGGTGAAAACCCTCATTTGCATCATGGAAGTTTTCTAAGGGTAAAAGAGAGCAACCCCCAACAGAGAAGCCTCAGCATTCTGAGAGGAGCTGCTGTTGTTTGGGAATGGGAACAAAAAGGGTTTCCTACACGTTCAGGCCATCAGATTTGCAGTGGAGGTTTGGAAAAAGGAGTCAGTTCCAAGGTAAGGACACATCCTTACTCCATCTCTCTGCTGTGATGCTCTGGCCACCACTTTTAAACCATCATTTTAGAGCTCAAACCTATTTTTGACAAAAAGCTGTAGAAAGTCTCTCTTCACTCAGAGAAATTTCACTGCCCCGTTTTTCTTACAAATGACTCAACCTCAGTTCTTCTAAGTGATTTTCAGACCAAGATTTTGTGTTATTTCTATGCAGTGCCTTCCTCATCTTGCCTCTGAAATTGGGGTTTGGTGAGCTGCTCTGAAGATATTTGCCTCACACACACCTGTTTCTTAAGTCTTATTTATAGGGAAAACCATAATAGCATGAAATTGTCCATAAATGGACCCAACATTTTTTCCAGACTCCCCATGGCTAGAGCAGCAACACACATGGCCAATCCAATTTCTCAGCACATCAGAAAGGTTTCCCCATTAAGATATTTAAGGAACACTAATCAATACCGTGGTATCAGTTTGAATACTTTATTGACTGGCTCTATACTAAATATGGATGAGTGTAAATTCAAGCAGAGATTCTGTTTCAAAGTGCCCATGATGTGCAAGGCCAGCCCAGGAGTGATTTAGAGAGGGAGAGAAGTGTCTGGTAAGTCAGAGATACTCAGTGTGGGGCTGTGTGAAGACTGAAATCACATCAAAAACACAGAATTTTTGCAATATAAGGTGTTTTCCTTCCACCTCGTGGGGTTCCCTGGTTATTCCCTGACACAGCAATGCACAGGGCACCTTTTTACCTGTCTTTCTGATATCTATTTGTATCAATTTCCACTGCATCCCTTTGACTTGGGCTGTTTTCTCTCTCATATGGCAGCAGAACCTGGGCAGAGGTCATTAAGCAGCAAATGTGTTAAATAGCCTTTAGCACACTTTCAGCATCTTCTTCTAATTGCTTTTCTCTCTGTAGGTAGATACAAACCACTTTCCTCAAAAGAGAGAGAAACCTTCTCCTGTTTCTTTAATGAGTTTTATTGATGGTTTTGTTTTGCTCCTACTTTGGGCCCAGACTTGCCTATCTATGCTGGCATTTTAAAGCAGTAATTTATGTCATAGGTTGAATCACATAATAATGGCATTTTATGGTTTATCATACTCAGCTTTCTGGGTGTGTACCTCGGAGGCAAAAGAAGCAAATTTTTATTAACACATGTTTATACATAATTGACCATTTGGGAAGTAGGAAGGAGAAATAGCTGTGATTTACATAGTTTAAGAAATGTCTTAGAGCACCTCACCCAGTCTGGAGCTCCCACTGTGACAGATGAGCAAATGCCCATGGGAGATGACAGCATGGTATTTATGGTATTTCCTTCTGAGACAATTAAGTAACATATGCCAAGACCATGGGGATTATCTCTGAGCTACACAGTATGTAACTCGAGCTGAAGAGAAATATAATATTTTATAAATTTGACAAACCATAGGAAACGAAAAAAAAAAAAAAGATTCACCCACTTTAATAATGCAGTAACTTTCCCCTGACTTAATCAGACATTTCTTGATTTTTATTCTTTTTTTGGGTAATAAAATGGTGACAAGCTGCATGCCACATTCTACCTCGGAGCTGTTGTGCAGGCCAGGGAAAAGCTCAGACTCACACACAAAACCCACTCTGCTATCCCAGGATTAAAGGATTTGACAGCCCACTTGGTCTAGAACAGCCCTGATTGTACTCCTATGGTAAAGAGTAAAGCAAACCTTAAAATCCATACATTTTCCTCATTAATGGCATTTAATGCCACTCCTAAAATTATTATTTTGTGCTTGGAAAAGCTCCTGGTCCCAGACCATGGCTTTTCACTGTATGCAATCATTCATTCTTTTGCAAAGGAGATGCAAAATAAGATGTAATATTCAAAACTATAACAACTTTAAGGATTCTCTATTATTTTATATCAGAAAAGTATAACAATTTCTTTATGAATGCCCTTATATCCTCAGCTATCCCTCAATTCCAATTACTGTGCCCACATTCTGCATCCATTGCACCAGTAGGATATAGATTACAATACCACAGTTTCCATATGTATTAGCAGCAGTGCAACCTCTCTAATAACTCATTTTTTGGGTTCTTTTTATAATTTTTTATAAACTTTTTTAAAAAATGGCTTTTTCTTGCACTGCAATAAGAAGAATTTCTTTGCAGGACTACTCAGTGACCATCATGCCACACAAATTCACTTTGCAAGGAGTGGAAAACAACATTTGCTCCACATATCCAGAATGGAATCAGATATTGGATGAATGACTAGAAGTGAAACCAGATCCATGTCACAGCATTTTAGATGTCACCTGAACCACTTCAGAAACTCTCACAACTGAATCCAAAATAAGAGAATGGAACAAGAATCAAGAGATTTCTGATCTATCAAAAGATCAGGTTGCCAAATATGTCTTCACAAATACCAAAAATGATGAAGAGTATTGCTAAAAAGGTGCAAATTCTGATGGTTTTATATCATTTCTAATGAGCCAAAACTTTTAAGTCCAGATTGTTTTAAAAGCTGCTGCAGTCACCATTTATTCAAGTGTTCTTCTGCAGCCCCTCATGTAACAGGACACTGGCTCGTGGCTCTAAAACAATAACATTGCTTTTCCCAAATTTGTAATCAAGTTTTCTGCATTATGTGTTCAGAGGTGATAACCTTTCAACCATTCCTGCTGGAAAAAACCTCACCAACAGAGGGGTTTTATGATTCTACGCCAATTTTTTGTTGCAGTTCACAAACCTGTGCCAAATTCTGAACTTGTTATCTATTTTACATTTAGCCCAGCAGATTTCCATTAGCATGGGAATACATAATGGTGGTTTTTTACTTCAGAAATTACCTAATGGAGAGCGAGGAGAAAAAAAGCAAAACAAACAACATAATATATAAATCTCAGCAGATATATTGATTTATTCCTCCAATAATTGTAAAACTCAGGTCAAAAGTATAATAAAGATATTAATTATAAAACAGTCAAGATGTCAAAGCTACTTTTTCTTTCAGCAGGCCTGAGCTGACAGCTTAAGCTCCCCTACTACAGATATCATATTTTAAGAAAATAATGCTGTAGAGAGGACATTACTGAAAGTTATGGATGGACCAGTTGGGCAACTAATAGGTTCTTAATGGCTTTCCAAAGTAGCCCATAATCTCTGGTCCCACCATCTCTAGAGGGTCTGCATGATGTATTATGTAATAATTGTAGTGCTTCTAAATATAGTTTGTGTTCCACTGATTGCAGCACCGTTCCATCTGTTTTGTGGGATTACAATGGAATTCCTGGAGTTTGCTCCATCCCCACTGGGCACTTTTACAGCTGTCAGTGTTTCTGATCAGGGCATTCACTTTATTTCCAAACCTGTGGAGTGGCCACGATTTGGGGAGAAGGGAAACCTTGACTTGGAAATGAAAGTCTGGGCCTTTTCTGGTTACTGCTCTTCATGAGCTGCTTTGGATGCTTGGAATGGAGACAAGAAACCAGAGGGCACTGAAAGGAGCTGCAGGTCCAACCATGGGTTTCTCTTTCATTCCTGCTCAGTAGTTCCAGTGGGGCACTGGGACAGAAGTCACACGTGCTCACCTCTCCTGTTATCCTTCCCAACATGGCTGGGATTGTTAAGGAAATTAAATGTCCTCAGCACACAGGAAAAAATCAAACCCAGTAGTGAATTTCTCTGATTCACACAGCAGCTCAGTTAATCTGATTTCACCCTTTGCTCCAAAATTCTCTTCCCCAGGAGAGGCTTTTCCAGGCACCTGCAGGAGCACAGGGAAGGGAGCAGCACTGACCAAGCTGGGCAGCAGCATCCAGCCCCTGTCAGAGCCATCCTGGGACAGGAACCATTCCAGGCACCTGCAGGAGCACAGGGAAGGGAGCAGCACTGCCTCAGGCTGGGCAGCAGCATCCAGCCCCTGTCAGAGCCATCCTGGGACAGGAACCATTCCAGGGAGCAGCACCCAGCCCCTGTCAGAGCCATCCTGGGACAGGAACCATTCCAGGGAGCTGCAGGAACTCAGGGATGGGAGCAGCACTGACCCAGTTTGGCAGCAGCATCCAGCCCCTGTCAGAGCCATCCTGGGACAGGAACCATTCCAGGCACCTGCAGGAGCACAGGGAAGGGAGCAGCACTGACCAAGCTGGGCAGCAGCATCCAGGCCCTGTCAGAGCCATCCTGGGACAGGAACCATTCCAGGCACCTGCAGGAGCACAGGGAAGGGAGCAGCACTGACCAAGCTGGGCAGCAGCATCCAGGCCCTGTCAGAGCCATCCTGGGACAGGAACCATTCCAGGCACCTGCAGGAGCACAGGGAAGGGAGCAGCACTGACCAAGCTGGGCAGCAGCATCCAGGCCCTGTCAGAGCCATCCTGGGACAGGAACCATTCCAGGCACCTGCAGGAGCACAGGGAAGGGAGCAGCACTGACCAAGCTGGGCAGCAGCATCCAGGCCCTGTCAGAGCCATCCTGGGACAGGAACCATTCCAGGCACCTGCAGGAGCACAGGGAAGGGAGCAGCACTGACCAAGGTGGGCAGCAGCACCCAGCCCCTGTCAGAGCCATCCTGGGACAGGAACCATTCCAGGGAGCTGCAGGAACTCAGGGATGGGAGCAGCACTGACCCAGTTTGGCAGCAGCATCCAGCCCCTGTCAGAGCCATCCTGGGACAGGAACCATTCCAGGCACCTGCAGGAGCACAGGGAAGGGAGCAGCACTGACCAAGGTGGGCAGCAGCACCCAGCCCCTGTCAGAGCCATCCTGGGACAGGAACCATTCCAGGGAGCAGCATCCAGCCCCTGTCAGAGCCATCCTGGGACAGGAACCCTTCCAGGCACCTGCAGGAGCTCAGGGAAGGGAGCAGCACTGACCAAGGTGGGCAGCAGCATCCAGGTCCTGTCAGAGCCATCCTGGGACAGGAACCATTCCAGGCAGCTGCAGGAGCACAGGGAAGGGAGCAGCACTGACCAAGGTGGGCATCCAGCCCCTGTCAGAGCCATCCTGGGACAGGAACCATCCCCCAGCCACACCTTCTGCTCCCTCCTCTCTCCCCAAACCAGCAGCCACTGGAGCCTCCCAGGCACATCTCACTCAAGCACCAAATATCCAAAGAAACAGAAATTTGGATCAACCCCAGCCTGGCTGTTCCACTCCAAAGGACAGATGTGCAACAGCCAGAGTGAAGAAAATCTTGAACAATCCCTTATTTTGGTGGTTAACACCACTGGTAATGAATACATTCAGCTGGAATTATAACAGTCTGTTCATCTATTTTTTATACAATCATATTATTGTTTAGCTACATCACTTTCTAGATACGAGATAAAATAAGAACAATACATGCTTAATATGGAAAATTCATGTTATTGAGTAGGTTCAGTGGGTTTTTGTGATCCCCCTGCCCCAGGGACTCAGTTCTTAACATTTTGGGAACTGCCAGCATCTACTTGGTGCAAGCTGATGAGTCACTGCAGCTGGATCTGAAACTGCAGATCCACCCTGAAGGGGTAAATGCACGAGCTCAGGTGGATGCTGCAGGCAGAAATACCTGTTGGAGGGATTTGAACATCCAAGAGAAGGAGGTTCAGACACCAGAATATCTTGTCATGCCTCTCTTGCATGTCTTTAGACAGTGGGGGCTCTGGGATTGGCCCCAACACACAAGAAAGGTCCAATTCTCCACTCAGCTCTCAGATGTTTTCATCCTGAGCTCTGATGATGTCAAAATACAGCACAGCATTTTCTGCTTAAGTTTGTTTGGTTTGGGTTTTTTTCCAAGAAAAGGAAATATGGATTGAGTACAACTATAAAAAAAAATAAAAAAAAAATCCCACAATCTATTACAGGGGGAGCTCAGGATGAGTGCAATTACATCAATATCACTGTAATTAATGATTACATCATGCTTTAGAAAAGGAGCACAGAAAAGGTTGGTATTAACATGCAAGACACGGCAGAGTGATATCAATACTCATTTTACTGTTCAGGTTTTTTTTGAAAAAGCTAATAGCTGTCAAAAATACCCATTATAGGCTAGTCTATAATTTGTAGAAGTCAAGTAATACATTTTTTCTGAAGGTATAATGGATGCTCCATGGAGCAATTATTTTAGAAAGACAACTTCATCTCAGCTGTCTCATGCCAGCAGAACTATTTAAGAGCCAGAAATGCATAATTCAACATGGAAGAGCTGTCAGATTTGAGAATACCTTTAAATTATAAAAACTTACCACCACTAGTCAGTAATAATTATAATGGAAATGTAGTTTTCTGTCGTTTTATCATAGCAAACATCTCTTAAGAAGCAATTTCATGTGTTAAAATATTTTGGCAAAGTGACTTTTGATTCTAAAGGGATACAGATTATCCAGTTTTATACCTGAATATTTTCCTCACAAATTGAATGTAACAGCTCACATTGTACAAGATGGTAAAGCAAGAGTATTATTAAAATCCCATTGGAAATTGTTACTATGAAACAATGAGCAGCATAACTCACTAGGACAGGTCAAGTTATGCACAAAAAATATTATTTTATTACAAAATATGCCAAGACAGTTTTTCAGCAGACAGTCAATTATTTTATACAGCTCACAGCCAAAACACAGAAGATAATTCTTCTTTTGACTTTGGCTTCTTTTAGCAACTAGAAAACCAAATTATGAATCATTAAAGTAGTCACTCGGATGGGTTTAGGATCAACAAAGCATATTAAAAGTGCTCTCAGAAAATTAAGGTAATATTTAAATCCTTTTCACTTTCTTTTCCTGTCCAGGGTACTGCAATGCCAGTTCTTTTCCCTTTAGGCATGACCAGAAAAATTCTCTTGGCTTCACTCAGGAAAAAAACCCACTGAGTTGTTATAAGGTTAAATCAGGTACCCAATAAATGGGTTTTGGCATTTCCCTCCAAGAGCTGAACCCAACACTAAAGGGCCATTCCAGGTCCTTACCAGGGCTCAAGTTCATTTCCCTTTCTCTCTTGGTTTCCTGAAACCCACAGCAGGTCCCAGCTGTCCCCACTACAGGAGAAATATAAAGTCCTTTTATTGAAATATCTTCTTTTGAAATGAATTCTCAGGAATTTCATAAACTGTACTGAGTTTGCTTGAAAATTCAGAAAATCACTAAGGATTTTTTTAAATGCTCACAAATAGCTCGTTCTTCAACCTGTTCCTTAATTTCATGGAATTGTCTTTTCAAGAACGTTCACCCAAACCTTCACATGGTCGTTTTTCAGGCTAATTAGCTATTTTTGATGATGCTGTTGCTGATGACCATCCCACTTACCAGATTTCTCCTGACCTTATTGCTTAACCCACACATGCAGCGAGCAGAAAAGCATTTTCCCCCCTCATGGGTTGTGGTCAATTGGTTTTATTTCTATATATTTCCTGAAAAATATTGTGTGTACTCAAGTCCATGTTTGATTTTAAACAACTCAATCATCCAAGTTGCTCACAGCAAATTTTAAGCAGGTTTGTGATGGGAAAACCTTGAATTTTATTATTAAATATAGCAATTTAATGTTAGTTATTGGAATTTAATTCCAGTTGTTGGAATTTTCTGGCAGTAAATTTACTCCATGATAAGAAAGGAGGGCAGGAATGATGTCCCTCCTTTTCTATTTACACCTCCTTTCCTCCCACAGCTTAAGACAAGATTTCACCCAAAAGATGGAAAGTTTTCTTATCATTCTGTCCCTGAAGGGAGAACCAGCACAATAACAAAGTGCTGAGAAACAGATCCACTTCAGAAAATATCAATTTCTTCTTTCTATGGCCTCAACATGATGTAGTATTGCATAACATAATACAAATTAAGGAATTAAATTGGTTTCATTTCATCTGATTTTCTGGCAGGCTTTAATGTGTTAAGTATTTACTAAAGAGGCAATTGGGATGCATGCAGCATTCAGAATTATAATTTATTAACACATACTCAGTAGTGGCACACATTATCTTCCACAGTCTCACCTGTAAATTCCTGGGTTAAATCAGGTTCTGTCCCAGCAGCACATTCAGTCTCAGTGCTGTTTCCAGCCAGAACTCTGCACCATTTACCTTTATTCTGCATCTTTTTTATGTAATACACAGATGTAATTGCTGAAATGGATCTTTAAAATTAATGCTATAAATACAAATTTGGGGCTTGCAGGACACCACACCGTAGACTTTCAATGAGTCAACAAAATTGTAAGTTTGCCACTCTCCACTAAACAACAGGCAGGCAATTTACTAATAATGAATAATAAATATATTTTAATAGCTCCTTGGTTTGCTGTGCCACAGATTTGATTTAAGTGTAACTGGGGGCTCCCCCATCCCCTGCAGACGTGGCCAGAAAAGGTTGTGGAAGGGGCTGGGGTTGGAGCCATTATTTCACAGAAACACCACAGATTTGCTTGTAAGGGAGGTTTTCAT
>JACBWW010000013.1:2452726-2494505 GCA_020086605.1 Lanius collurio | reverse complement strand
AACTTTTATAATTATGGTTAAAATTAAATCTTACTGTGGCTGTATTACACATTAACATGAATGAAAGCCAGCCTAGGAGGATTATCAATGGTACTCCAGCACGATTTATTTTTAACTTTTGCAATTAATTAAAATCTTTGGATAAAGATCTTGTTTTGGAGTGGGGCAGTCCCTATTAAGATGAAGCCCATGAAATGTTTCCATTCTTGAGCAGGGTACTGAAGATGGGAAGGAAAAGGCTGGGAGCTCAGGGAGATCATCCAATAAATCATTCCTCCCTGGTGGAGCAAGGCTTAGCTCTGAGCTGCCTCTGCTCTGGAGAAAATGGTAATAACACACCAAAACAGCAGTTTTCTCCTTAAAACCACCCAGAACACCCAGAAACCAGCATGGAGACAACTTCCCACCACTCACAGTACCATGAGGGGTATCACAATACCATGAGAGGCACCTACCCCTCCTTTTCACTCTCATTAAAAAAATAAAACCCATACGTATTTCTAAGGGTAAAATCACTTTGCCTTGATTATTTTTGTGGTTTTTCCCACCAGAAATGAATTTAGGCAGCAGTGAATAGCACCAGGTCTTCCTCACACTCAGCTTTGCTGCACCAGCTGCACTTTGCCAGCCAAAAAGGGGTGAACTTCCCAAGGGGACTTCAGGAACACCGAGTCCCTCAGGGTCTTCACTGCCCCTGCACACAAAGGTTTCCAAACACCCCCTGCTGCCCCAGGGAAAGCACAGCCCTGGGAGAGGCCAAGGACTCACTGGGAATGGTGGAGTTTGGAAAAGACCCTTCAGACCAGCCAGTCTCATCATGAACCCAGCACTGCCAGGCCCTAAACCACGTCCCTAAGAGCCCTGGGATTCCTCCTGGCACCACCTGAGGGGGACTGAAACCTAAAATAATAAACAGAATAAACTGTTGTTTGAGGGGTTTTTCCCCTCAGATGAGTTTCTTTAGTCAATGGCTTTATTCTTCCATGATCAAACATCTCACACTGCTGAAAAGTTATATCAAGCCAGAAATTATCTAAATCCCCTCTGAGAAGCCAACACAGAGTTTGCAATAAGGTTTTTGCAGCACTTGGCTTTTTAAAACCAGTTTTTGTTTAGAATCAATTCTGCCCCATCCCTGGCAGTGTCCAAGGCTGGGTTGGATGGGGTTTGGAGCAAGCTGGGACAGGGGAAGGTGTCCCTGCCCATGGCAGGGGTGGCTCAAGAGGAACTTTAAGGTCTCTTCCAACCCAAACCATTCTGGGATTGTCTAAAATGTGCCTTGGAGAAAAATAAGAAGAAAGTTAAGAGAAGCTGAGAGAAAACAAGGCCCAGAGAGAGAATCAGCCACAGCCAGACTCTGAATTAAATCTGTGAAAGGGATCATGCTTGGCTAGAAATAAATGTGCTGTCTCCTATAGGATTCCTCCAGCAATCAGGAAATGGGAACTTGCCCATTCTTTGTAAATATGAAAGTATTTACACTGCATCAAAAGTCTCTGATTCCACTATCATGTTTTTGTTCTAAGACAAACCCCAGAGCTCAGAAACTTTGGCTAACCTCATTCCTTGCCAGTGACTGCTCTAAGTTACACAGGAAGGACACCTCAGCTTGTGCTTCCCAGAAAACAGCACCTGGAAAATCAAATATGAGACAGCAGTGCAAGGGAGAGCTCTGATTTTGACACAGGGAGGGGGCCAGGAGGAGCAGAGAAAACATAACCTTGCTCATCCACCTTGGCAAATCCTGCAATATTGCAAGGAAAACATCACTGGCTTTGGCAAAGCCAGAGGCTGAGACACCCTCACTTGTTCCTGTGACCTGAAGGAAATAATTTTACCTCCTTTCTGTGCTGTAGTCAATTTTCTGTAGGCATTCAGTCACCCACTGACTAAAGTTCTTCCAGAAGAAAAGTTGGAAATACCTAATTTTTGGTAATTATTGAGCACAGTATTATTGAATGTACAAGTGAAAGGAAGATTATCCATTATACCAATAAAACCATATATATATTTAATAGATATATTCATAAAGAGGGTTTTTTTTTTTCCTCTCTTTTCCTTCTCAAAATGAAAGGGAATCCAAATGTGATGTTTACCTGTAGCAATATCATACCCAGTCCTCAAATAACAATTCAGGTCAGTTCTGACACAAAGAGCAATAACCAGTTCAAGAAAGCAGCAGTAAAAATCACTTCAGGACAATTCCAAGTATTCAGTGAGATTTTCTTAATCAATCAGTGAGATTTTCTTAATCAATCTCGTCCTGATTTGCTGATACCCCTTTGAATTACTCAGAGAGGATAATTCTGAGCCAAAGAAACTCTTTTCTTGCTCCCTTTCTCCGTTATCCTGTGAGCAAAGCTCTCCCATGCTGGGAGCCTTCCTTACCCACCACATTCCACTGGAAGCAGCTGCCCACCTCTAAGGAAAGTATCATTTCAGATATAAAAATAAAACAGCAAACAAGTCACTTGTAGATTTTCTTCCCTCTCCATGTTAGTTGTCCTGTATATTCCTTACTAACTGAAAGCCATAATTATTTTATTTTGGGAAGTCCTACAAGCCACGTCCTCAGGAGTGCCAATGAATTTTCTGGGAATGATTTGAAATGTTTCCAGTTAAGCTCCAGACTTAACATCTCAAGAAGAAAAACTAATGTTTCTACCACATATTTTATTAAGCCCTTTAGGTCCTTTTACAAGAGAGGAAATACCAATTAACGTATAATTTAGCAGAACAAAATATTATCCCATTTCAACCAGTACCCACTTCCTTGAAGTTTATTCAAGCATTAATAACCATTTAATGCAATTTAACTACACTGAGGTATCCGTTACATTAATATCATATATCCATCAGGAAATTAGAGTTTTGTCTCTATGAATTTTGTATTACAAGAAAGTCTTTATAATTTTATTCTGCACTTTATGGTGGCTAATTTAAGTTTTAAAATGGTTCAGATAACTTCCCAGTCTCTCTCTTCTGCGCTGTAATATGACTAACAAATTGTTACTGATGTTAAAAGATCATGAACACATCATTTATTAAACAGGGCTGCAGAGGGAAGTTTGAAAGAAGAGTGCATTTCCCACATTATATCTGTGTTTCCAGGAGCTGACATCCAACCATGGGAACCAACCCCATGGACTGGGATGCTCAGGGCTCCACAGGGCTGGAAAAAAACTCAAAAAATGTTCTTGAATTGAAAGTCTCAGCCTAAAGACACTCCCTGCCCTCTCTGCAGTCATCTTTAATGTGGACATTGAGATGAGAACCTAATGAGAGAGAGATTTCCCCCATCCCTCCTGAACTGGGGCTCAGGGATCAGGGATGACCCAAAGCAAAACAGAAAATCCTCCTAAAATGCTCAGGTGTGAGACAAGCACCTGTAAGTGCAGCTCCTCTGGAGTTTCCTCAGAGGGACAGGGGAGTTTTGGTTATTGCAACATCAGCTTGTTCAGCTTTTTTAATTCAGAGGTGTTTTTTACCATTTTCTCTTATCAAAATATCAGAATATACACTTAGAGCTGCTAAAAACAGCCAGAAATAAATTCTGAGACAATGTAAGCTGATAAGCAATTAAAAAAAACAAAAATTGCTCTTAAAGATTGGAATGGTATTTAGTATTTAATTCTGCATCATGGATTTTATCTGAATATTTACACAAATTTTTTAAATCTTCCTGTCCCAGTTAAGGAAGAATAAGAACACAGATTTCCCTTTCAGATTGGAGAATTTAAAGCTTTTTGTTGATGACTCCTTTTCTTAATAAGTGTTTTCTAAGCTGGGATTCTTCATATGTCTTTACATATATTGTGTGTACCAAGATAAGCAATAAATCCTAATTTTGATTTATTAACTAATAATTTTAGACTACCTTGTCTCTCCCAAACTGCTCAGTCCTAAACCATAACTTTTCAGACGTGCTTTTTTGCTCATCCCATGAGTGCTTTTGAGGGAAAATTAATTGAAAGGAGATGGTTTAGGTGCATCCCAGGGAATTTGCCTTCACCTCCCCTATTCCTACACTCCTCCATAGATCCTACAAATCAGCTACTTGCAATTCTTTGGTAATTTCAGTCATCATCTCCTATGCCACTGGAAAAAAAAAACAAAACAAACAGACCAAAAAAATCCACCCTAGATGTTTTTCAAGCATTGAGGATTAATTTAGAAAGAAAAGAGGTTTTTTTCTGCCCCAATTGTATCCAAGAAGTCCTTTATGTGCTGATTTAAGGGGCAATACACCTGGATTAGCTAGAAAATCTACAGTTTCAAGCATTAGGAAAAGGAAAACCCTGTAGAACCTGTGCCATAAAAGGGCTCATTGAGAGCCTGGGATGGAGGGAAGGGACCAGCTCATTGAGAAGAAGCCATAAAATCAGTTGGACCCTCCTCCCACTGATTTCCAGCTAAAAACAAATTCCCAGAGCCCAGATCATAACCCTGGCTGTTGGAGGGAAGAAATCTTTGCCACAAAGCCTTTGAAGGAATAAATGCTACACAAGACTTTTATGTCTCAACCAACAAGCTGAGCATAAATAAGTTTGGAAACCTCTCCAACCTCACCAACCCAAACCCTGCAGTGCTGCTTCTCCTGGGACTGCCCTACCCTGGAGAAAAATCCTCACCCTGCACAAGAACTGCTCCTCCTCAGCCCTTCCCCAGCACAAAGCCTTTTTCTGTGTCAGGAAATTACAGATTCTGGAAATACCTGCAGATAATTTTTCCTGGGGTGCATTACTGAGTCACCTGGGTGCCTAAATGAGAGAGTGGCAGGACAGCCCATAATAAATTGCTTTTACTGACAGCATCACCCTAGAATAAAAGACATCTGTCACATCATTGATAGGAATCTCCTCCTTATTGTGCCTTTTGGCATCTGGGGATTGTTAAAGAAGCCTGAAACTGCCTCTTCTGCAAATTCTTTCAACTCTTTAGTTCTTTTTATTTGTCCAACAGGCTTTGGTCTTGTTAAGCTCTGCTTATGGAAGGGAAAAACAGGCCCAATGTATTTTATAATTCCAGAAATGCTGTCTGGCCAGAGGGAAATGGCCAAAGTCTTTGGTGGGAGAGTCAGCAACAGCACACAGAGCACAACCCAACCAAGCTTGGGTCTTACAGGAACAGCATAATTCAGATATTATAAATGTCTTGGGTTTAATTGCTTAGTTCACATTAAATCTCTCTCTGTGGGAGCAGAGACAGGTAGAAAACTCAATCACTTGTGTGAAAAGAATCCAATAATACCATTGAATAGAGGAGAGCATGCTCAGAGACCTTGAAGCTGATATTTCTTTTATCTGTATTACAAAGGGTTGCACAAACAAAAACTGCAATATGCAGAGAGGAAAAACTCACCAAGCACAAAAATAAAGCAGAAACCACCAGTATCTTCTTGCAATGATTGCTGCTGGCATAAATTAATAATACTTCTATATTTAAATGCACCCCAGGATTAAACTGTGGCAACACCAGAAGTTCCCACCCAGTTCCTGGTTTTAATGGAATTATCAATAGAATTAGCTGGAATAATCTCTGCTTTAGTTAGAGTTTAGAAACAGAAAATTTATTTGCCAAGCCTCAGCCTGGAGGAAAAAACAGACACTAAGAACAGCATCGATGTGAAAGGAAATAATAAGAGACTGCCAGCACAGTTCACTCTGCCTAAAATCCTCCTTTTAATGAATTTCAGCAGAATTTTAACCAATTTCTAAGTCTTGCAAAGCACACACATACAGGGTTTGGGGTTTTTCCTGTATCCATATTTTTCCATCCATTCACAACAAAAAATTTAAAAGCCTGAATTCCTCATGGAAAGCTTAATAATATCTCAATACCTCAATAATCCCACATCATACAGCAACACTAAATCACTGTAGAAATAAGAAACTCTTTTAAATGAGATAGTTAATTAATGATTCATACTGCAGCTCTCATGTGTTGAACTTCCTGCCATTTAATGAAAAAGTAAAATATAATTCAGTAAACCTTTGAGGGAAAACCAAATATTTTCAATATCTTATGGATATTGCAGAAAATACAACTAAAGTAATACAATTTCACAGGAATTTAAAGAAAAAGCCTTGCCTGATAAAAATCACTACTCAAAATAAACAATTGTGGATATTCAATAAATTGCAGTGAAATGCAGCATCAGTAGTTCAATTAAACCTGCTTAGAAATAAAATTAGGCTCTGCTGTTATTTTCTAAATATTCTATTGAGAAAAATTCAGTGCAGAGGGACACCAGTGTTTTATGACCAAAAGATGCAGCTTGAGCACAGTTTAATACATCACAAACCCTACAGATTTTTACTCTAATAAAATCCACTTGTGAACCTCTTCTAATTAAAGCCCCACATGCAAGAAAAAGTCAGCTTAGGCAGTTTATATTTTCAGACTGGAGCACCAATAAAATGAGGGGAAGAACCCATAGAAGGAGAGGAGAAAACTGAAAAATATAAGTGTTATATGAAAAAGGAATATTATACAGGCAACTCCTTAAAATGTTTTAATATAACAACCTAATGTGTTGGTTTTCCTTATCAGACATGCTGAGCAACAGTGAGAGGAGGTGAAACTTCAGTCTAAACTGATTTTTTACTGATAACACAAATCATAATTAATCTGTGGTTTTTGTCAATGACATTCATTGATATTCTGATGGTGTCACACTAAAGAGACCTGGGCTGGGAAGAGTCTTGAGGTCCCCCCATCCCAGGTTGGACTGAAAATATGACAGCAGTTTTAACAATGTGATGTAAGTAAAATAGAGTCTGAATTTCTCCATAGAAGCCCCCATTTAATCTTCAGTGCCACTAACAGGTTTTACAGCTTCAATTGAGGGGATAGAGAAGAAGTGAAAATTCTCATCTATTACAGCAGATGAAAAGCCAGAGAGGTTAAAATGTAGCTTTCCTTAAATGTTGGTTTATCCTGGATATTTGTTATATTATTAAAATCAAAATATAGAAAAATCTAGTTAATCTACACAGGAAAACACAATTTTGGGGGGACCATTTCAAAAATTATCTGTTCTACTGCTGCAGGGCTTTGTGGGTCTAATGAACATAAACCCATGGAAACCTAAATTTTTTGTCATTAACTCCATTAATCCACCATTTGAACATTTGTTTCATTGGATCTTACAAGAAAAAGGCAAAATAAATAAATTCTGCAAATGAAACAAAAAGGTCACAAGTGAGACAGAGTTGTTGATCTGCCTGAAGGTTGGGGCTGCTCTTGTGTGATGTTTGCTCCCTTGCAGGATTTCAAGGTAAGAATGGCCTCAGAATGATCCATCTCAACCCCTTTACAAGCCAAGATCTCTCAAATAATTTTTTATTATATGTTAAAAAAAACCCCAAACCTCTAAACAAACAAACATCAGAAAACCACATGAAAAAAAGCAACAAAACCTCTCCATTTTTTTAGGTTAGAGCTGTGAGCTTTGATAAGGAATAAGAAATAACCCAAACTAGATCTGGAGGATTCCCACACTCATCCTGCTCCAGGCACCTCAGCCCCCATGCCCTGAACACTTCCAAGGAATCACACGAAGCACTGAATCCCACAGCATCTTCCTTAACTGATTTACACTTCTAGACATGCAAGATTAGACCAATATTAATTGAAATTCAAGCTAAATTGGTCAGAGAACAAGCTCCTAAAATGCTTTATTCAAGGAGCCCGAGAGTCTGAATTCCTTTCTTCCACCATCATTATTGGAAATAAATTTGTGCTGATGGATCAGCAAAGCCCTGATAAGAAATCAAAGGTTCAGTGAGTTATTTTTTCCATTTTGGAGCACTGTGGGAGAACAAAATGCCATGTTCTGATATGCAGCCCTGCTGTAGCTGCTACAAGAGTTACAAGTTATGAGTTCCCAAACTTTTCTACAATTGCTTTTATAATCTCTTTCTTTTAATATTCCCTTTTCAGGCTATAACTTTAAAATTCTCTCTAAACCAATTGAGAAGCAGAAAAATAAAAAGGCAAGAAATCCAGGGATTTTACAGTAAAAGCTATCACTGTGCAAGTTTTTTTTTTGAGTAGTTCTGCTAAAAAGCAGAAGGGAGAGAAAGCCGAAATTTGAAAGTGTTGAAGGGAAATAGGCCCTTTGTTGAATATATTTAAGAAAAAGCATTGATATGGAACTTCTCAGTGTGCTCTCTAAATTCTTTAATACCACATGGCATGATTCACAGCTTCTGTTTTCTTACCAGAGCTTTTCCAAAACTTTCTTTTCGAGACGTTGCCTGAAGTTTTCTCAGGCATGTGAATGGGATTTCTCCTGCCCTGATAGCTCTGCTACACATTTTGCCCTTCCAATAACTATTAAGCATTCTCAGGTGCCAAGCAGTTCACATAATTGAGAATTTGGGTATTTCATTCTGGGTTCATGCAGGGGAAGAATTAATCCTTTAGTCACTCACACTTCACATGCATTTGTTCAGAAAGCTGGGGGTGTTTATGTTTTCTTTCCAAAGAAAAAAGTGCTCCTTGGAAATCTGAGAAGTTTCTTTCCTGGGTGTTTCACTCAAAATCTTTGCCATATTCTTCCTCACTTCCTGCAAGTTCACTTAACAGATTTTTGGCTCCTTTGCAAATATATTTTCTTATATAATGCTGATGCACGTAATCATCTGCTGGCCGGTAGCTGAAGGAATCTGATGCTATCCCTGCACAACGAGGTTTTTTCAGTCCCCTCAGGAAGTTTTTCTTCTTTGAGCCTCTCATTTCACCCATCTGGTGTCCATCTCAGCACGAGGGTGGAGTGCACCTCTGTGGAGGCTCAGCCATACATAAAACACTGCACCCAGATATTGCCCTGGCACAGCTGGGGCTGCCCCTGCATCCCTGGCAGTGCCCAAGGCCAGGCTGGAGCAGCCTGGCACACTGGGAGGTGTCCCTGCCATGGTAGGGGTGGGATGGGATGAGTTTAAGGTCCCTCCTAAACTAACCTGCTGCCTAGCTCTCTTAGCTGATGTTTTATTTTTGGGGTCAGAGTTCTCACAGCCTTTCAGGGAAACAACAGCTTTGTTTCCCTAACTGTGAGGATGTTTCCAAACCTGCACTGTGGTAAAAACACCCTGAGGGGCATCTCTTGTGGCCAATGTGTTTGTAGAGGAGGTGACCTCATTCACCCAACCCTTGTCCTGGTTAAGAGATCCATAAATTTGGAAGTTAATAAACAGACAGCCCTTTTGGCCCTTCTGAAATCTCTCGGGTGTTCTCTCTCATGTCCTAGAGCAACACAAACCCAAACCATTCTGTGACTCCATGAAGGTGCAAGGGCTCCCAAGCACACTCCTGCAGTTCAGATTTCTTGATTTTATCCACAACCCCACACTCTGGGATGTTTTATGAACAGTTTTAAAGCTGCATCCCAGATTGGGTAATACCCAAATAAAAATTCCACGGAAGCAAAAATTTCATAGAACAGCCAAACCAGGCAAATTTTGGTGTTTACTGAGCAGAATAACCTGGGTTAACTGAGTTTAAACCCCCTCTCCCTATCCAGGGGTACTCATTCCCATCCATTTCTCAACCCCACAGTGAGAATGCAATGCAAAAACTGAAACAGCTTTTCTTCCTTTTTCTAGAATGTGCAGAGTGGAATAATTAGCAATTCTCATCCAGTTCATATATGTTTTACTGAAAGGACTCTGTGTGTACACACTGTGTCATATTTGGTCTATAAAACTCATGGTTCCTGACCATGCAGCTTGGACACCTCCTGGGATCACAAACCCCACTCCACTTGCTCTCTGCAGCTGACATTCCTAGAGCTTCCAGACATCCAGGGGACCTTTTGAATCTACTGCTCTTCCCAGATACTCAAATATCCAGCAATCTTCAACAAATGGATTTAAGTCACTGAATTTCATGCATTAAAAAAAGAAAATCCTGATTGAGGAGAACAAAAAAGAAAAATACAGATTTATCTGGGGAACAGATAAATTAAAAGAGGTTAACACTGTACTCATTCCTGCAAGAAGAGAGGTAGATGATCAATGTTTTTATGAGACAGTGATAGTCAACCCTGTAAGAACTGTGAAAATCTCTTGTAAACACAGCACTCATCATGGAGAAATGGAGGTGAAAGGGAGAAAAATGAGGCAGAAAGAAGCAAAATAGAGTGAAAAGAAGCAAAAAAAAAAAAAGAAGCAAAAAAGAGTGAAAAATAAATATGAAGTACCAACTTCATATGAAAAATAAATATGAAGTACCAACTTCAATATGTCATGCTCTTGAGTTGAAGGAGAGATACTGGAGAAGTTCCTTGAATAAGATTTTAAAATAAATCTTTATGTTTCTTTTATGATTTTGCCTTTAAGAGGAGTGTGGTGAAGTTTGCTGGTGATACAAAAATCAGCAGGTATCATCCATACCCAGAAAGGGAGTAATTTGTGCTTTAAAAGTGTCATGTGTCCTTGATGAGATTAATAGAAATGGAATTAAATATAGTTACAGAAAGTACAAGCTCAAGGTGGCACATTAATCCTAGAAAAACAGGAACATGACTGCTCAGGAAAGAAAGGTAAACGAAGAAGAGATTTTAGTCTTGGCATGGATATAAACAGGTATAAAGTGGCTGTCACTGAGTTTGGGCTGGACCCCAGAAAAAAGTACAAGAGGAACCTCATTCCCCAACAGCTGCTCAGTGCTCCACACGACAGGCAAAGCAGTGGAAGGAAAACTCTGAACCATTTTCAAGACAGAGGTTGAGGAATTTCTGAACAGGATTTTAGGATGTGAGCTGGTTTTTGCAGTAGGCAAAAATAAAGCCTAAGCTAAGCCTGCATCATTAGCCTGCCTCAAAAATCTGTTAAAATTCTAGGGAAAACACTGAAATTAATTATATTATGGCAACTGGAAGTTGTTATACTTTCCTTAAGAGAAAACAGAAGTTAGGAAAGTTGGGAAACTTTATCGAGGGTAGAGGAGGAGACTTTTCTGTGCCTGGAGATGCTGGGGAAGAATTCTGTGAACAACTTGAACACTGCTGACTGGACATCTTTGCATGATAAGGAGCAGATGGAAAAGCCAGAAGAGACTCCACGAATTCACTTGCAAATTATCACTTAGCATTAATTATGCCCAGAAAGCTGCCTGGCATTGACGTTCGCATCCCCAAAGAGTCCAGCACGAAGAAATCTACGTAAAAGTTTATAATCAAAGCCATGCAAGCCATTCAAATATTGCAAGGCTATAAACAGATTAAAGCTCTTATTTTATTGAGGTATTTGGGTTTGCAGTGAAACATTTCTCCATTGTGCCACGTGTGGCTTTTCTGCTTAGCTGCAAACAGGCTGCAATAACACAGCTCTGGGATTAACCAACCAACCCATAACCCAAAGACACACGGACTGGCCATCAGCCTTATGTAAATAAGGAGAGCTTGGTTTTGCTCACTAATAGCCAGCACACAACAATGAAATGCTTTTAATAAGTTTTTAAGAGGCTATGATCAAGAACTCAATTTGGGGAGTGCCCTTTCCGATGGCCGCACACCACGGCCCCGCTGGAGCACGACACGTTTGCATTGTTATTTGGCTGTAAACAAAATGAAAAGATCTGTCATGGAAATTTAAACAGGGAGACTGGTTACATAAACTGCAGCATTCTCAGCCCCAGTACAGTACAATCAACAGTCTGAAGAGGCCGTACAGCTAAACAAAGTTTGGGGATGTTTTTGGATAGGGGAGAAAGATCAACAACCAGAAAATAACTCTTGGCTCCCGCTACAAACTCTTAGGAATATAATTTTAAATTTGTGTAAATCCAAAGATTGATGCTCGAGCTTATGAAATAACCATTTTTCTGCAGTGTTGAAATACACACCCACGTGGAAACAAATCTTTTCACTGGCCAATTTTAACAGAATATACTGCTTTTACCGAAAAAAGCAACTTAAATAAATCTGACCTATCTGTTCTCGTAGATAATTGTAACTGTGGTCAGCAAACAACAAATCTTCTATAAATGGTCATCTTTCCAAATTATGCTGGCTTCAGAACGGGCTTGATTAATTGCACAAACACTGTGTGCCTCTGAATGCAATTTGTCTGTGTGGACCAGCAGAGGATGCCTGAGACATTCCCAGGAGCCACGAGGGAGAGAATTTCTCTCTGTTTGGTGCAGGTAAACAACATTCTGCTTTCTCACAAGCCCCTGCACATCACTCCAGTCCCAAATAGAGTTGTTACCTTGCCCTAAATGGAAATATTAGGACAACTGGGATGAGAAGGAAGCTTGGAGAGGTCTCCTTGTAGGAGAAGTTTCCCATCTCCAGCAGCATCTCCTGCTGCTGGTGGGCAGGGGGAGGCGAGCACTCCCAGCTGGGCTTCAGCAGCTGACTTAAATCCAGTGCCTGGCTTTGAGGGAGGGCTGGCCCTGGGTCATCAGGCTTTTTTCAGCAGCAGCTGACACAGGGTTTGCTCAGGCTCAGATCTGAGGCTGGTTTTAAGATCAGCTGGATACAGACTCCTCCATGCACTGAAATCCACGGTGCCATCATCAAATAAAATGAACACATGATGCTTGTGAGGAGAAAGCATCTTGTAGTCAGTTTAGCTCTAGGAAAATGATGAATCCCAGCCTAAACTCTGCAGTGTCCATCTTCACCAAAATGTTGTAGGACACCATTAATTCAGGTTAAATTTTCCATGTGGCATGTTGTTTATAAATGCTAATTGTTGTGTGTGATTAAAGCAATCTCCTTAACTCCACCAAAACTCTGCCAGACACAAGCGACTGCTGCAACTCAGAAATCAGGATTTCTGACTCTGAGCAGCCAAAGGGTGAATGGGCTCTTCCCACTAAGGAGTTGGAGAGCAGCAGGAAGAGTAAGTGGCCAAGAGGGTCTAACTGCACTCCTCCCTCCCCTTCAGGAGGAGTAACCATCCTACAGTGAACACCTGGATAAAAATGTCTGGGAGACAGAGCTGAGAAGTCACGAGCTGTGTGCAGATAAATTGGCTCTGTGGCTTCCTGCAAAGCACCCAACTCCTCCTCCCCACAAACCCCATCACCTGCCACAGGGATGGGATGTGCAACACAGGGCATGGCTTAATTCTGGGGAAAATCCAAATGTTTGTGCTCAGGGGTGTAAGAGATGGTGTTTGAGCTGCACAGATGAGAACTGCACTCTTCTGCTGCCCTGCATGCTCCTAAGCTCCCACAGGGAGCTCCCACCCTCCTCAGTTCCACCTGCTTTACTCATGCAAAGAGAAAATGGGATCCACACTCCCTTCTGTTTTGGAAAAGGGTTTAGCACTGCTTGTCCTGTTTAAAAAAAAAAATCCATTGGAAATTTAGAACCAGCTGCCATTTCATGCCAGTTGTAAATGCCCAAACCCAACGTTTTTGATAAATTGTGCAGCTCATGGCACACCTCTCATTTCTCCTCTTTTCTCTACAACACACACAGTTAAAGTTAACAAAAACTTGCTGCTTTGCAGAATTTGAAACATTACACACGCACATTGCCCAGATTGACAACATGAGCTGGGATGGTGCCAGAAGAGCAGCAATGATTTATTAGGTCTGTAGCACTTAATCCAAGAAATAAAAAGGACTTATGTGACAGATGAGCATAAATGAACTATTGGGTCAGACATCCATTTCTTAAGAAGCAAAATAAAAAAAGGTCTGAAGCAAGATACTGTGTAGGGTTTAGTATACATTAATGTATTAGAGATTTGCTGGTATACTTTGAAATTTCTGAGTTTTAACCAGCTCCAAATGATTATTTTTTTTAAAACCAGACTAGCTTAAATAAATATTTACCAAATCCCATCACGTCATACTGCCCTTCCCTGGTAATATGGCTCAGAAAACATTTACAAAGAATTAGGGCAGAGACTGAAACCCTGACCCAAAGTCAATGACCGAATTCCCATTGTCAGCAGAGATGAGGAGCTCCATCCTAAACCCCCTCCTCTTCTGCAATGTAAGCAGTGAAGGAAAAGGGGCCATTTACATCATCCTAGGCAAGATCAGAATCTACACATGGGGCCAAAGAGCCTTAGGGCTGAGTGTGGTCTGACCCAACACCAGCAACAAACCAGGGCTTGAGTGCCAACAGCATGTTCTACCAGAGTTTTCCTCCCAAAAGCATGGTAACAGATCCACCACGTGGTTATTCTGTACTTCTGGGAGATTTTCATAGGAAAGTCATTTTATTCTTTCTAGGAGTCTCTCTGGCAAAGCCTTAAGCTGCTGTGCTTTGAGCTTTACTCACCTGAAAAATAACAACTTTTATTGCTCCTATCTGTAGTATTGATAAATCATTTCCAGCACATAAATTTCCCTCCTAGCACAAAAACTTGATCAGAAAGCAATAAAAAGTACAACAAATAGCCAGCTCCACTCTAACCTGTGTGGTTTGACACAGCTGAACAAGCTGTGAAAAGGAATATTGTTCCTTTAATAGACCATCTGAAATGGTGCTCAAAACAGATTGGGCTGACAATTTTTGCAACCTTGGTGTCTCCTCCAAGATTTACAATGGCACAGCTCCCCTTTTTAGCAAATTAAACCTTGTGTCAAGGCTTAAAATTAAATCCAAACTTCTTTTCTTCTCTGTACAGAAGGAACAAATTGGCACCACATGCCAGTAGTCAAGGAGTGCTGATGGGAAACAGAGTGAAGGGAGCGCCCTCCAACCTGGAAGGCGTCACTAGTCAGAATCAACTGGGATAAACAGTCAGTTCCACTTAAAGTTTGACATCTAAAGGCTTGTAAGATAGAAACATTCAAATATAAGAATTCTTCTGTACCACACAAACCTGTCTCAGTGCCAGCACTTCAACTTTCTGTGCTGTGCAAGCACTTTGTGGAAATCTGCCTTTGGTAGTTTGATGTTGTAAGATCCTGCCTTGCCAGAGACTTTTTGGTTTGTTCCAGAGGAAAAAAATAGGAAATACAACAGAGATTCACAGTGAATGAATATCAGTGACTTAATATCACATTGCCTACTGTTACCAATCGAATTTTCTGTCATTATGCAGGATTCTGGTTTATAACATTGAAAATCTTATTTGAACACATACACATAAAACAAAAGGGTATTTCTAAGGAAGGCACATGAATTGTTGGACAGAAAGGTAAGAATAGCTTCTAAAAACCTACCCAAAGGCCAGGCTGTTGTCCAGGTAAGGAAAGCACATCATGTCGTTATGTGATGATTCCTGAAGCAGATCCCATGTCTAATCCATCCCAACCCCCTCTGTTTGCACACAAAAGTAACCCTACATTTCCCAGGTATAGACCCAAAACCAGGCCAGAGCTCTCAAATTTTTAGTTGATCTCTGCTTAAGCAACCAGCACAGAAATTGCTGGGAAAAAAAAAAAAAAAGGAGATCTCTTTAAAATATAACTAAAAGGTTAAATACACCTGGTTTTAGGAGTCCCTTTATCTACTCATAACTGTGTAGATGAGTGAGTGTTTGAGAGCTGACCTGAATCCTGCTTCAAGCTTTCCATTGGTCTTCCCCTAATGCTTCTAATAAAAGTCCTTCTATTAAAAAGATCAGCAGCAAAACATCACACCTGGTTATGGATCAAAAGCCAAAATAGGAGTTATTTTGTCCTAGTGTAGCACATCAAAAGAAAGTGTTCACTCCAGTTTAACTTGGGTTTTAAGTATATGGACAAGATTTTACAGGACAAGGAACCCTCCACAGAGCTGTTTGCAGAAAACACTGCAAAACATCAGCTCAGAACCCAGCATGCAGAAGGAAGGGATATTTAACAACAGAAAAATATTGCAGTAAATCACAGACTGGTTTTGGTTGGAAGGGACTTTAAACTCATCCCATCCCACCCCTGCCATGGCAGGGACACCTCCCACTGTCCCAGGCTGCTCCCAGCCCCAATGTCCAGCCTGGCCTTGGGCACTGCCAGGGATCCAGGGGCAGCCACAGCTGCTCTGGGCACCCTGTGCCAGGGCCTGCCCACCCTCCCAGGGAACAATTCCTGCCCCAAATCCCATCTAACCCTGCCCTCTGGCAGTGTGAGCCCAGATTAGGGTTTCAATTGAACACCAAGACAGAATTCCTCCTTTCTGCAGCCCAACAAGTCCATCAGGGATGGAATGAACCCCCTACACATCTGGAATATCATCCAGGTTATACAAATAGGGGCCACTAAAAATAGCCCTGGACTTGTAGAGCAGGAATGATGAAGCTGGACTGTAACCTGGAGCAGTTTGAACAAGGCTCACCAACATTCCCAAAAGCTGAGAGAAGCAAGCAATGCAGACCACCAACAGTCCCAACATCAAACTGGGATGTGTCAGAAAGCAAATGTGAACTCAGTTGCAAAGTCTTATTATCCCAAACTCTGGATTTTAGAGAAAAGGTTTTATGTACATAGATTTATTTTTTTTTTTTAATATGCTGTTATAGGTGGGTTATTCTGTTGCATTTTGAAAAAAGAAATAAAATTCTACTGCAATTTAGTTAAAATGTGAAGTTGTCCAGACTAGAGAAACACAAAACCTTGCTCCACAAGGTTGGAAGAAGAGATTTGCCAACTGGAAGACAGAAGGAAATATCCCTGGCACTGGCCCACGCTGTCAGGTGAGCCCCAGTGTCTCTGCCAAGGCAGTAATTATCTGCTCATCAGCCAATCCCTGCAAGTGCCCAAATTCCCCCAAAACCACCACATCAACTTAGTTTTTGCTGGTAAACAAACATTTCATTGGGGTAATTGCAGATGGCAGATGCAGAACTTTAAAGAAGGATAGATTAGAACATGGAGCTGGGCTAGAGTTTTGCACAACTTAGCAGGAACTTTTCTTTCATGCAGCATTTCTCAGCTAAAGTTTCAGTTCTGTTTTGCAGTTCACCTCTATGTTTAAATAATAATTATGGTTGTGACATACAGAGACAAAAGCCAGGAAATTCAAAATTAGCAGAGACAAACTCCATCCATTGTTTGAACGTGCTCAGCTGGTTTTGCTTTACTAATACCACCAAGACAGAAATTTTCATTTCCCAAAAACACAAACTTCTGGCAAGGGGTTACAGAGTGAAATAAATCTTATTCTTGGAAGAGACTTTTGTTTGACACCTGAATCATTTCTGCTGCTTTCTCTCCTTTTCCCCCTTCTTCAAATGGAGTCTTAGAACTCAAAGCCAAAATACAAAGTCTTAGAGCTATCACAACAAAAGTTCAGCATCCAACTTCTCCTTCCAAACACACTCTCCTCCCAAAACATCTCAACAACCCCTTATTAGCCTGCAAGGAGCTGGGAAGCCTTGCCACAGCAAGGACATCTCAGACATTTCCATGAGCAGTTGCTTGCTGAGTGGGGGGGAAGCAAAGGTCCCAAAGCACAAAATCCAGAGCTTGCTGTTTCTCTCTGGAAGTTTTAAGACAGATGCTCTTCATTTTCTCTCCTAATAGACTGGTAAATGCTAAATGCCTCTGACATCAGCAATAATACCACACATTCCAAGGGCAAATAATGAGTTTATTCTGCTGTGCACTATTTTTGCCCACCTGTTTCCTCTCACATATTATTCCTTTTTTTTCTCCTCCCCTGTATATAAGTGAGAAATGCCATTTTTATATGTTTATACACATTATACATCCCCTGCTTTCTTGTACATTGAGCAAATACAAGATTGTTTTATTATTCTCAAGGCTGTGAGCTGTTAAGCAAACATTTTCTTCTCCTTCTGATATAAAAGAGCTCCAGATCTTTTTCTTTGCCATCCTAGAATAACCACAAGGGTTTTTTTTTTCCAATCTCTTCATTAAGTCCCAATCCTATATTTACTGGAATTGACTGGAAATTTGCCATGGAGTTCTGCCTGTGCAGGTTTATTCTTTTGGTTTAGGGGACTAATTCCAGTGTAATGCTATTGTATCTGTAGGGTTCTATCCCACAGGAATTGGGCCCACATCTTCACTAATTAGTATCTGCTCTGATAGGACACTGAATCTGCCAAAGCTTTGAAGTGGATCTGCTGAAGCCATCACCTACAGTGAGATCCCCAAAGACCAAAAGTCTTTTAAACACAAGAAAGCCAGGCTTTATTTGAATAAAATTAGAAATTTCACTTTCAAATGGAGAGAGCTCAAAGTGACTGGGGCAGGGAGGGCTAAAGTAGAAAGGTTTCTGCTCCACTGCCTCTCTCTGTCCTTGCTTGTGGTCTTTATTTCATCTGATTCAAGACATTTGCAGACAATTTCACCCAATTCCCTCTCATCCCTACAATGATCCTGGCAGCTTTGGGACCTGGCTGGTGCTTGCTGTTCTCAGGAGCCTCCTGGTGTGAGTGGAGATGTTTGTACCCATTTCCCACTCCCTGCCAGTCCTGCTCAGCTCCTTTTGCCTCCAAGGAGCCCTCAGGACAAGGAATTTTCCCTGTGGCATCCAGGCCACCTCCACCACTGCCTCACTCACAGCTCCATGGGGTCCTCAGTCCAAGGAATTTGTCCCCTCCCTAAAAACCCATCTCCCCAGATCCTAGGAAACAGCCAGTCCTACTGTATTTCTCCTATTCCCTGTGCAAAGTTCTGCCTTTTCTCATTCCTTTTCCTCACAGAATTGTCCTCCTCACCCCATGGGCAGGCCAGGAGGAGCTCTGCAGATCTCCAGCCCCTGGTGATGGATCCATATCTATGGATCCATGGCAATGTCTCTCTTATCCATGGAAATAACCTCATCTCTGCTAAAGATGTTCCCAAAATCTCAAATTATTTCTTCCTGCCCCTTCTCCCTTCCTTGCTTCTCCTCCTCCTGGCACCAGGGCCATTTGCAAGAGCCACAGCCACCCATTTTTATAATTTACAATCAAACCCCCAAATTTCCCATCTAATCCACAACTAAATCCAACTTCCACCAACTCTTTGCTACACTTTCAAATCCTTGGGATTTTTCTCCTCCCTTCCTGCCCCACACTCCTCAGATGTTCTTGCAAATGGGCTATTAATTGCCAGAACACCTAGAGGGAAAACAAAAAAGCTGGGTACTCTCTGATTGCTGATTGTTGGGATTTGTCTGGTTTTGTTAACATTTCTCCTGGCCTACAGGGATGTCTTTTTACCTTTGTTACATCATTAGTTTTAACACCTGTACTATTTATTTTTGCTGCTTTTCAATCTGTCATTGTTAAAAATCCATTAAACTATAGGAGCTGAGTCATTTTTTTTTTCTTTCCTCTTCTTTATCCCCAAGAATTACCAAACAGTTTAATTAAAACAGATAAACAGAGACATGTTGGTTCCCCAGAGAGGATTACATCCACATCTGATATTTTCAGAAGAGTAAGGGTGTGGGGGGGAAATATTTATGTGATTTTAATTGTCTGCAAAGTCATAGTTATCATTTTTTTCCTTTTCAACAGAATGGATTTGTCTCTCTACCTTGAGCACAGGCCCAGCCTCCAAGCAGGGAGGGCAGTGAGGCTCCAAAATGGAACCAGGATCAAGTTTTTCCAGAGACAGCTTCAGGTTTGGGTGGGTTGGCTTTAGGATACAGTGATACCACAAGAGGGGATGGTTTTAAGCCAAAAAAGAGGAGGTTTGGATGGGATATTGGGGAGAAATCCTTCCCTGAGAGGGTGGTGAGGCCCTGGCATGGATTGCCCAGTGAAGCTTTGACTTTTGCCTTAGTCCCCACAGCGTTAAAATTTGAGGAAAACGGAAAACATTCATTTATTTTAGCTGATACCATGAAAATCTCTGCAGCCAAAGGTGTAAAACTATGTGCTAAATAACCTCTAGCACGTTTTAATTTCCTTTTTTAAATTGAAAAAAAATAAACGAACCTGGACATAATCAAATGCACATTTGGAAATAAGAACAAAATTTCCTTGACTCCATTTTTAAGGCCTTGTAGAATAATTTTGGTCATTTTCCAATATTATTATTTATAATAATCATTATAATAATAGAAGTATTGAGGTAAGGCAGAAAAAGTTGAAATCAATGCTGAAAGCAACTCCTTAGATGAAGTCCCTCAAAATTTTCAGCTGCAGATGAAGCAACTTAGAAATAATCTCAGAAGTCTTCATCCATTCCTAGAAATTTATTAAATTCCACTGGATTACAGGAGACACACATTTTTTATTTGCTGCAAATTGCAAAATCATGATACAGAATGCAGCTGAAAGCTCGGGGAATTAAGATGTTCAAAACAGAAATGCAAGTGTGAAATGACAAGGTGAATGTTCATATAAAAATCTAAAGCCATGAAAACACATTTTTTGTGTTTTCTTCTAATTATTGTATAAAAATTACAGGGTCATAATTAAAGCCCTTGATCTTAAAAAGTTTTCCTTAATTTTTCACTCTGATGGAAAATATTCCATTATTTTAATAAGAACATGACATTATTTCTATGTAAATTTTCTGAGGATTTCAGGATGTATTTCAAGGAAAGCCTGTGCATTCAGCTACAAAAAAATACACAAAAAAAACCCCCAAAATAGTCCCAAACACACCAAAAAAAAAAAAAAAAGCAAAGTAAAAAAATCTAAAAAAAGCCACCAAAATCCAGCCATAATTTGATCAAATAAATTAATTAAAAGATATCACCACATTAAGACTTTAAATTTCTCAGACTACATTCCACTTCTGCACCTAAAATAACTTCCATTTCTGACAGTCAATAATTTGGTCATACTTTTTTTTTAATTAAAAAAAAAAACAGCAATTAATTATAGTGTGAAGCTGCCGAGACCCAAAAACAAAAGCCCAGTTAAGAAACCCCATTCTTTAAAGTTCCAGTACAAGGCACAGCAACAGGGACAGTTTTTGTTGTTTGTTAATTCAATAATCAGGCAAGAGAAAGTGGCAACGTGAACTTTACTGTGTGCTCTAAAAGCCCAAATCCAAATACCCAATGCAAATATTGCCAGGCTGCTTGTCCATTTAAAAAAATAAACAATTAATTGGAATGAAATTTTGATACAACTATGTGCAGAATAAGAACTTGTGCATATTTGGCAGGCAGCCCACTTGTGTATGCAATGCATAAAAACTGTAAGAATGGATTCTATACTGACTACGGGGTGCTTACTTTCCTTCAACGATAATTGTCTTAATGCCTGTTTTAATCAGTATTAACTACCAGCAATAACATGCTTTTAATTATGTTTTAAACGAGTCCTTTATTGGGCTGTTTTGGGAAGCAAATTAGTCAAAAGGAGCTGTTAATCAAAAACGTGTTACTGGCACAAAATAAATGTTCATTTAAGGAGCCATTTGAAATAAACCTGGCTCATTGACTCTGACAACCTACAAGGACACCGGGGCCTCCCGAGATAACTCCTCCAGCTCCCTCCCAGCTACGCCTTGCTGCTCAGAAGTTACAAGTAGAAGCATTAAGCAGTTTAGGTCATTCATCAGCTAACTTTTACTACTGTACTCAAGAAAATGAGCCTCCTAGGAACTTCACAGCAGAGCTATTCCTTCATTAGCTGAGGAATATTGAGAGAGATGTTCCTGTCATTGTGAAGGGAGAAATCTATTGCGGGGATTTTTGCTGGTGTACCCTTTGTCTGGGAGCTGTCTTTGGAGATTCCAAGGTATTTAGGTTAAAAAAGTGGCATAATTATCTGTGAACATGACTCGTATGTGTTCCCTCTGCTGAGGGGTGTCCGTGCCTGAAAACTCAGCCATGCAAAATGATATTTTCCACCTAACACAGGGGTGTCACTCGATGCCAGGTCATAACATCACCCTCAGAGCACAACTTTAAACAGAAATTTCACTGAATCTGTTCCATTGCCAGGTCTGAAAACTTCACTGAAATTTCACTGAATCTGTTCCATTGCCAGGTCTGAAAACTTAATTTTGCTGTGGCCATTCGATTGGAGGCTCTTCTGCTTTAAACAAACTGAGGAGAATTTGAGTTAGAGCAACAGCCAAGAGCTTGGGTTTAAAGTCCACAGATCGTGGCTCCTTGGCTGAAGCTTTGACTTGTAAATTTTAAGGCAATCTTGCTTCGTGACAAAGGAAAATAATAATTTAAAACCTGATCTGATTTTACTCCCTTGGAGTGTCTTAGTTAACTCCTTCAAAGCCAACTTTCATCTTTAACACCTGTACCTTAAACTAAAAACTCACTGAGATGCCATTCCCCCACCCTGCCCACGACACAGAGCGCTGAAACAATATAAAAAGAGTTATTATCATTTTAAAAAATGGGTTTTCCTCTATCAGCAGCCCCTTCAGGACTGGAGGGAGCTCTTACTGGGGAGGCAGGTGGTTAATTAAGCATCAGCTCACAGCGTGTCCTTAAGAGGCTGAGCCTGGGGGCAGGAATGAACTTGTGAGGGAAGCAATTGCTGATGAACAACGAGCACCAAACAACCCCAAAACCTGGGCAAAGGTGTCAAAAATCATCCACCCTGAAAGCTCAGGGAATGCTGCATGTCCGTGTTTGGCTTTCCAAAGCCCTCTGACACCCACTAAACCCAATGTCCAGCGTTATCACAGGAATAATGCCAAGATCAGCTTCCACTGTCCACCATTATCAAAGGAATAATGCCAATATCAGCTTCCAATGTCCACCATTATCACAGGAATAATGCCAATATCAGCTTCCACTGTCCACCATTATCACAGGAATAATGCCAATATCAGCTTCCAATGTCCACCATTATCAAAGGAATAATGCCAATATCAGCTTCCAATGTCCACCATTATCACAGGAATAATGCCAATATCAGCTTCCAATGTCCACCATTATCAAAGGAATAATGCCAATATCAGCTTCCAATGTCCACCATTATCACAGGAATAATGCCAATATCAGCTTCCACTGTCCACCATTATCAAAGGAATAATGCCAATATCAGCTTCCAATGTCCACCATTATCACAGGAATAATGCCAATATCAGCTTCCACTGTCCACCATTATCACAGGAATAATGCCAATATCAGCTTCCAGTCCCCATCCCCAAAGGTAACTGGGGACTGGAGCAAGGCAGGTCCCAGGGGAGCTGTGACACACATTTTAAATGGCTTTCTAATTAGGGTTTACTGCATAAACCACCCCCCTTCCTGGCAGCCCAGCCATACCTACACCACCTTCAGCCTGGATAATTCCCTGCTTATCCAAACCAGAAATCCCAGGGACAACTCCAGCCCAGCACATCAGCTTGGGAAGCAGCAGGAGGGGGCAAAGGGAGGGAGGGAGGGGGGCAAAAACCTGGTGAGCAGCAAATTCCTGGGGTGGAACTGCCCTCTCCTCCTGTTTTTTTTATTTTGCCAGAGAAAACCCCACCTGGCCAGTCCAAGTGTGCCACAAACTGTGAGCAGCACAACAACCCCCAGCTGCAGGCAGACCTGAGGGAACTTCCAAAGAAGTAGGAAAAAAAATAAAATTGGCAAATCCTGCACCATAATTGCAATTTTTGACTCGGTGTGCTGGGGTGGGGTGATTATGAAAGGTGAGTTTTTATATTTGCCTGATTGTGATGCCTTCTTCATTAGCAGCATTCCATGGCATGTTTGAGATCCTCTTCTGGTCTGATAAACACATCTTGATTTTATTGACTTATCTTTAATGCTTTCAGTATGTATCCAAGGGAACAAAATGTCCTTTAAACACTTAAATTGAGGGCTTTAATGTGCTTGAAAAAAATGAAATAAAAATTTTACTAAGGACAGCACAGTAAAACACCTTGAGACAATTACTCTTAATGAAATACAAAGATTACCAATAGCTACTGACATCTTCCATTACAAAAGCCATTATAAATCCTCTGTCTCAGGGAGAAACTTTCCCCACTTTTTCAAGATTTTAACCAGACCATAATTGCAAACCTGATTTTTATTTTATTGCATTCAAAGCTGATTGCACTTTTTGATGGACTTCATCATGCTCCAAAAATAGCATAAATGCTTTCCAAGATGTGGGTTTAAGAAAGTTATTGGGACTGGCAACTTCTTTTTCAAATTATCATTCATGGATCTATTTTCAACACCCTCTTTCTCAGCCCATTAAGTGTATTTCTGCAGCCTTCATCCACAAGCCACAGTAAAAGGTTCTGTCTGACCCTGCTCCAGGGAAGTGATCCTCTCCTGCTTCCAGTTAGCAGCAAAACCACAAACATGGTTTTGATTTCTTCTTTAAGTTTCTGGAAATGCAGAAATGTGGGCTTTTCAACGGACTGTAATTGCTGCTCTTTTATTTTTATTTTTTTTTCTTCATCTTCTTCCTCATACACAATTATTCCAGTCAATACTCCCTGTATTTTGGGGTGTTTGGGCTTTCATGTTTCTTGATGCAGAATGTCCTTTGGGGATCCAGTTCCTGCATTTTTATTTTTTATATTAAAAGTGAACAGGGAGTAAGAAGATAACTCTCTTGGACCTGGTGAGAACCTGCAGAGATTTATGCTCTAAGCATAAATCATCTGTCTGTAGCTATGAAATGACACCTAAAAGTTACAAAATCTAAGTCATTAATTCATTTTCTTGGCCCCCCACAAGAGAAAAAAAAAATTCTAACTGGGCTTTCCTCAGAAACCTGGCAGAAGCTGAGATCCAGAGATAGAAGATGATGGATTTAACAACCAAAAATAATAATCTGGAAGTCAAAAGAAGATTTGAGTGTTTTACTAGTCAGTCCAACACTTAAAAACCCTGAGCATGAACACAAAATCAAGGATGTGAAGTGGCAGAGCCAGCCCTGTCCTTCCATCACCTTCTTTCAGCACAAAGTTCACCAAGTAAACTCTGAATTGCTAAAGAGAGATAATGCTCAAATCCAAGCAACCAGGACAGGTGGTACAGAATAAGGATGCAAAAAAGCCATTACAATATATAAGATTTTAATCTCTTATTTATGATTCTTCCATAAAGTTTATTATAAGTCATTATATACATCTCCAAGTATCTCATCACAAAATGACATTTACAATGTAACCATAGCAAAATAATTCTGCACAGAACAATTTGCAAAATATCACATCAAAGGTAATGTGGGAGTACAACATAATTGTAGCAATTTCACCATATTAATACTATACTGCTCATACTTTGGGCCCCCAAGCGAAATAACTTTACAGACAGAATAGGTAGGCAAAAATACTTATCTCTGTTTATATCCTTTTATCTCAGATCTGCACAGAGCAGGGTGTGAAATATGTGAAGTACACTCAACAGGACTGCTAGGTCACACTGCTTCCTCCAGTGAAATCCAGGGGGTTCAGGCACAGAATTACATAAATGGTCCAAATCCTGCTGTACACCTAAAAATCAACTCGCCATTAAGAAAAATCTCAACACAAATACCTCTAAAAACACCACTGAGGGGGAAAAAAAATATTACTGAAATGTCTCTTATCCCTATTCCATCTAACAAATCCTTCAGCACCATGAGAGAGACTGAAAGCAGCCCTGAAAATAATTTATTTAATGACGGGATGAAAAAGGAGAGTGAGGGGAAGACAAAAATAGCTCTGGACCAAATTTGCACGAAGCATAACATGAAAGTTTTCTCGGAGACTGGCGGAGTTGGGCTGTTGCAGGGACATTCATCTCACCAAATATGAGGCCCTATGGGAACTCTGAGGAGATTAAAAAGAAATAATGAAGGCATAATTGTGGGTTAGCTGGGAATAGTTCTTTCTCCTCCTCAGCATATGGAGAAGTGTGTCAGTCAGATGGTGCACACTGGAAGGTAAAATACCTAAGGGGTTTGAGCGGCTGCTGCTTCTTTATCTCTTTGTTTTGCTTTCAAATTTCTTTTTTCATCTGTTATTTTAAGAGATACCAGGGCTTGAGGTATTCTCTGTGGGTTTGTCTTGTTTCTTTTTCTTTTTTTTTTGCCTTCCTCGGGGTGGGAAATCGGAGAACCACGCTTTTATGCATTGAAAATGACTTCCTATCCTTGCAGGTGGGGCATATCTCCTCAAACAGATCAGAATTATAAAGCTGAGTATCTAGAACAATTTTTAAGGGATTTTTAAAGGGATTTTTTAAAACAACAAACCCAACACTGTAGACCAGCACTTTTGATAGCATTCTTTCATTTGCTTGAACATCTATTAGTTCTATGGGCTTTGCTACAGAAATTGCTCCTGCTTTATTTAAACTCTTTCAAATCTCTTGTTTTCCAGCTGAAAAAACAGCTCTGTCAGATAACACGGACAGAGAGAATAAACTGATTTTAATGCCATCAAACTGAACCTCAATATTCATGCAGGGAGCACTGGCAGCAGTTTGTCTTCAAATGAGCTCAGATTGCCATCCTGAACTTCTGCACCCCAGTTACAGGTGTGTACCAGGTGAAAATCAGTATCATCAGTCTGCTTTTCATAAAATGCACATTAAATTTCAGCCTAAACCTGATATGTTAAGCTCAGCCCAGATAAAACCCTCCTGAACACAAAACACCAGGGCCTGCCTGTCACCTTTGTCATTCCCAGCCCAGCGAAAGGCCCCTGTCTGTGAAACCCTCAGCTAATGCAAAAGACAGGTTTGGGTCCCAAAGCAAATGGAAACATAAAGCAGAGTGACACCTCTTCAGGCAAATTGGTTTGGAGCTACTTTGGGCCCCCTTCTGCTCCTCTCCTTTCTCCCCAGGGATGGAGGCTGCTCCTGCTCTCAGGAGCCAGGGAAGCTCCTACACCTCCTCACGTCAGCCAGCATCTCATCCCACCCCTGCTGCTGGAATCCAGCAGCTCCTCAGCCTCAGGGGCCATAAGCTGCATTTTTGGAACCAATTTTTAGCCCTCTCACTGCACACATTATCAAAAATTACTTGCTCAGTTTCCCTGGGTAGTGCCCAGAGAATGAGGCTGTTATTAAGGAATACAAAGGGTAAGAGCAGAGCCGACTCCCAAGATTTTCTAGATTTAAAAAGACCAAGCAAAGAACCCACCCTTCAACCTGGAGTGTGTAAAGTGGAAGTGATCTCTTGATATTTCAGAAATAAATTTGCATTTGGCCTCATTAGAGGCACATCCTACAAAGTGGAAACAGGTCACCATCTCCAGGTTGACTTCTCCAAACTTCAGGCACAAAGATAAATAATTCACCAGCACGTCACCACCTGGTTGCCACTCAGATAAAGGTTGAGAGAAAGGGAGATCACTTGGAAAAAATCAAAAAATGCAAAGAAAAGCTTTAGGTTGAGAATATTTAAGGGAATTTTGAAGCAAGTTCCAAGTACAAGTACACAGAAATTTTGCAGAGCTTGGAGAAAGAAGTTAAGGGAGTTCTTTGGCTTGAGGTGGTGGATGGGACATGGATTTAGAGCTGTTCCAGGGTTAATTCATTGGCCTTTTTGTGGGCACAGCCATGGAGTGAGGCTACAGAGCCTATGGAATGTACCCAGTTTGGAAGGAATGGGGCTTTGCCTTGCCCAGGGCTGGGAGGCTGATGTTTGACCCCACTTTCATGTTGAACAGGCATTTAGCCCAAATCATAACCCGGGCCATCGTTAGCAGAGCTTCCAAAAATATATTTGAGCCCACTTATGAAAATTAAGCAGAGCAACAAAATTATTAATAATTGCTAAGAAAAAAAAAAGGCAGGAAATAGTGGAGATTAAAAGAAGATGATGTATTAGACTGGAAAGAGCAAGTCTCCAGAAATTATCCTCATTTTTTTTTAAGTTGAAATGGGTGAAAGTATTTTACAAAAGTTGTTTTTAATGAGACATTTTCTCTACATCATATCAGGACAGAACTGTGAACTTTTTTTAATGGAATTACTTGACAAACTGATCAGTGCCATATCACTGCCTCCAGACACAGTTCTTTTAATGATGTCCAAACTACTTAACTATTAAAATGAAATTGTGAGCCAGCACAGTAGGAAGTAGATTGAGCAAGCTGAAGATCAAAGAAGATACCATCACAGTGGCCTTTGTGTGCTCACTGTAGGTTTGCTCTGACTGAAGGGTAAAGTAGTGGTGAATTGAATTAGATTGGGTTGGTTCTGTACCAGAGCACTGAAGGCAACATAAAAGAAGGGTCAAATAAAATAGCACGAGCCTACCTTACCCAGGCTAAGATTAAAACTGAGTCTGTAATGCCACAAGCCATTTTATCCCTTTGTGTAAACAGTGCTGGGGTGCTGGGAACACAAACCTCAGCCATTTATTTATTTATTGGATTGTTCTGAATGGTATTTATACACTCTTTGCTCACAGGTAAATGAAGTCACAGAATAATTTGGGTGGGAAGGGACCTTAAAGCTCATCCAGTCTCATCCCCTGCCGTGGGCAGGGACACCTTTCACTGTGCCAGGGTGCTCCAAACCTGTCCAGCCTGGCCTTGGACACTGCCAGGGAGGGGGTTTAAATGTCTTTCCAGGGATGGGTTTAAACGTCTATCATGATATTTTTTCTTAAAGAAAAATTAAGTAAAGAAAAAGATGCTGCAAGATTTCCTCATTTCCAAATGAAATTTGGAAAGAAATGCACAAAGTAGACACAGAGCTATAAAGTTTTCCCAGACACTTGGATACTGATAATAATAATAATAATAGTTCCCTCTGCTCCCATTCCCTCCTGACCTTCCCAGCACAGATTTTTGATGCAGAATAAAGTTAAATCAATGAATTAAGAAATAAACTCTTTTGGAAATGTTAGAGATGCACTGAGCTCTGCCCTTCCTTGAAGAGTTTGACTCACCTACCATTGGCAGTAAGATTAAATAATGTGAAATACACATCTCTACACTTCCATAATCTTGGGGAAGTCAAGCACAAAATGGAATCCAGTGGGAAACAACACAAGAAACCCTCAAAAGTTCATTAAAAAGACCTGGATTTAAGGATTTTGTATTTGCACCTCCAAAACCAACACCAAACCCACTTATCTCTCGTTCCAGGTTTCTGCTCTCTACTTTAAACTTCCACTATTAGGACTATTTTCAGCTGCCTCTAGACTCTTGTTTTTAACAATCCCACACTGAAACAATGAGAAAACTGCAGGAGAGACCATCAACACTTCAAGACAAAAGGGATTTATTATTTACCTTTGCCCTTTAATCCACAGCCACTCCTTCTCCAGGAGCAGTACGGACACGCAGAGCTCGTGCTGCAATCTTAAAATTTATTCAAATGAAATGTAAATAAATTTTAAATATTAGCAAGAAGCTACAGGTGCTCAGGGAGAAGTTATTTGTGTTTTATGGAATTCATTTTCTGCACAGTATGTGGAGAGAATTAGCTGCAAAACTTTCTGTTATTACCCAGAGAAGTTGCCCGTTTAATTCTCATTGTGTTGTTCAGAAGATTTACCTCTCTGTGCTGTTTTAATATCTAAAATATCAAAGTTTGAGCAGCAGAACAGCGAAGGGAGGAGGCTTTGGGGCTGATTTGGGTGTTTTAGAAGTATCCAGGGGGTGTTCCAGGGGTTTTGAGGGTCTGCCCATCCCTGCCAGGATCCCACCTTGCAGATGGTGAGCCATGGCAGGTCCTTTCAGCCTAAATACATTCCTACTCTGAGTATTTGTGCTAAATCCCATGGAAAATCCTCATTCTGAATTAAATCAGACTGAAACAATCCTCTGACAAATCTCAAACCACTGCCACCAAGAACTTGCCACAAGAGGAGACAAATATAAATAACACATAATAGGTAAAGAGAAATTATTGATACAGGAACTATCCATTTTCCTTAAAAGAAGGAAACAGCAAATTAGACCCTGAAAGAACAGCCACAGAACAAAACCTGCCCATGAGTTCTCTCCTTGTGTGACTTTCTCAAATTTTTTTGGCTTGGGTGCTTAATTTTGGCATTTTGCTTCTCTAAAGCTGAGGAGAAGGGCTCATTTTGGAGTTCTGATGAATCACTGGGTCAGCTCTCCAATAAAAACTGTGATCTGAGCTAATACAACTCGTGCATCAAGGAATCCTTGGATCTTCAGTGAAGGAACAGAGCCCCAAGGCACACACAATTTCACTAAAGTTTCTGTGTTCTCAGCCACTTCATAATTACACATGGAGAATTTTAATTTGCATTTTTGCAGAAGATTAAAAAAAAAAAAAAAGCATCACACTTTTTCTCCCCCACAAACGTTGCAAACTTTATGTCTGACCATGAATTAAAATTATTCCATTAACAGGATTAATTGGACACCAGTTTACTTGGCCAAGTGGGTTCTGTTCTGAGTTTCGGTATCACAAGAGGAAATCAAGGAGCAGATCTGAGTGTGACCCTCCAAAGCAGAGAACTCTGCAACTTGGAGCTCAGAGGACTAAAACTTGACCAGCATTGGCTTCCACCCGTTAGAAATCCAGCAATTCCAATTTCAGGAACATTTCCACACTCCTCTGAAGTTTATTATCTGTCTTTCCCCTAACTCTACACTGTCAAATACACTCTACATATCTTCTTTTAAAGTTTAAATTTTCCACATAATTCTTGATCCAGAATTCTTTGATTTTGTGGCAATAAAAGAAGAAAAAAAATAACAAATATGCTAGATTTAGACTGACTTTCCCTTTTCATATTTGTATATCAATGAACAGTGATATTTCCCTGGTTTAAATTAACTTTGGCAGCCTTGTCACAAAATCCAGATCTTTTCTCTAGCACAAGATAGAGAAACGAGAAGGAAACAAAATCCAAGATTAAACTGGGAAAAAAGGCAGTTTTCCACTCCCTAACCTGATCCCATCATGCAGGTGATGGGTTTTTTGATGAGATGAGCACTTTTGTAACTTGCAGAGTATTAAAAATATTATCACAGCTCAAGATATCTTAGTAGGCATCACAACAACATAAACAAAACATTAATGATGCTGATAATAAGATTTTGTCTACTATTAGAGGCCTGGTAATTTGCCAATGGTAAAAAGTACTCGGGAGGTACCACAGTCTACATGGGGAAAGTGAACTGAAAAAAACCCCAAACCTTGTTCAATTTTAATTTATGCTCACTGGAGTTGTGGCACCAGCAATATTTGCACTTTAACCTCCTTCAGCAAAAGCACCTCAGCAAAGTGTCCTCACCAGACATGACACATTTCTCCTTCCCAAGTCTTTTATTGTATTTATTAACAGCTCAAATCAAAGCCCAAAGTTATCGTTTGCCAAAACCCTTAATTTCCTAAAAGCAGAACCACGTTTTTACTCCAGACTACACCAGGTTAAAGAAGATCTTAATGCTCCCATTTTCTCAGCTTAATTTCAGAAATAAATTCTTTTGCAGGACAATACACCTTGATCTTCCTTCACTACAACATTCTTTAAGCTCACAGGTATCTTCCAAGAGTGAAAGGCTTCTACTCAGACAATCTCAAAAACCCTTTTGTATGAAGATGAGGTGAAGAGCAATGTGCAAAATCAAGGGAGAAGCCTTTTCCTCGTGGACATTTTCAAAAGATCCTCCATTTATATTTAAAAAACCACCCAAACCAACAAACCAAACCACAACTTTTGAAGCAAAACAGAGTTCTCAAGAAATAAACCAGATCACAAAAATTATGAGGGTGCTTCTTTCTTTCTCTCTTTTTTCTGAGTGAAGCCAAACTCCCCACATTTATCCAAAGCCACCCTTTAGCACAAGACTTACCCAGGCCACCAGGACATGTCCTTGCAGAGGAGCCTCTTGCCTGTGGTGGTGGCAGGTCTGGAGAGCACCAAGGGCACCACAGACCCAGGGAAGGGGCTTTGCAGAAACATCCCCCAGCCTGGATGTCCAATTAGCAAAACCACCTCAAGGAACAACCTTAATGGGTCACATTAAATAAAGCAAAGTGTGGCTAAAGGCTCCTTTGCCTTGTGAAACTGCTCAATCTCTCTTTTAAGGAGAAAAACCTGGAAAAACTTTTTCCCACCTGTATGTCAGCTGCAATTTCCATCCCCAAAATTGCCTGCATGGCTGAAATGCCTTAATCATCTTCACCTGACAGCATTTTCCTCCAGCCCTACCAGCTGAGGGAAAGCACAACAACTCAGGAAAAACCCACCTGCCCTTCCTAAATTTCAGAGCAGGAGCTTTGTGCTCTTGCTTCCTGAAAAGTGCTGTGTGGGATGTTGCTCAACATTTTCTGGAATTTTAGAGTGCAGCTTCCCAAGTCAGGGTTTTAATGCTCCACCTTCTCTGCCTGGCACCCAAACTGCATGTGGTCACATCTTATTGTTTCAAGGAGAAAGATTGTTCAAGGCATCTGACACTACATTTAAATTATTCATCCCCAGGTATTATTTATTCATCAGCTTGAGTTATCTTGCTTTGCTAGAGTACCTGGTTTTTATTGCTCACAGGAAAAAAAAAAACAATACAACAACAATATGCCATTTTCTTTGTTTTAATTGGGACTTTTTCAAGCAGCTGATTGGGTGGCACTGATAACACCCTGTGCTGGGTGTTGCCAAGTTTTGAGTGTCTTTTCTGAGTATTGGAGGGTGCTGCTAAGTCCTGCACTCGATTTTCAGTGACCTGGCCAAGCTCTGAATTTCTGGGGGGGCAATAAGGGACTCAGGGAGATTCTTCTGAGGGCCACAGATTGCCTTTGCTGTTGTACATGAGGGTTTGGATCTCTGATGGGAGTGATATTTGGGAACGTGAGGGATGTGTCTCACCCAAACTGCCACCAGAGTAGCAGCAATTAAAACCCTTCAGTGTGGAAGTGCAGCATGGAGCAGCCTCACCTCCTGTCTGTTACAGAATAAAGCAAATACTGAATGTCTTTTATCTCTTCAGACCATGGTTTTTTCCTCTAGGCACAGCCAGCCAGCAAAACCTGGGCTGAAAGAGCCATAAAGTTGTGTTTGGGAGTGCACAAAGCTGGGAGAGATGAAACTTCACAGGTTTTGAGTCTCATGCTCTGAAATAAAAGTGTATTTTGGGAACTACAGTTCTTTTGTTACAGTTTCTCTACTCTGTGATTGCACACCACTTCTGGTATTTAAAATGGTGACTCCCCCAGCCATGAATGGAAAGATTTCTCACCAGAACTGCCAAAAGGTGAAAATGGCTATCACATGTTTGTTTGTGTTTGAAGTGGAAGCACAAAGCACAATCCCAAAATTTCTTCAAAGCACAAAAGTATTGATATTTGTGTGATCAACATAGTACCATTTGGGTTGGAAAAGACCTCCAAATCCAACCCCCAGCACTGCCAAGGCCACCACGAGTCCATGTTTCCAAGTGTCACATCCTCATGGCTTTTAAACCCCTTCTGGAATGGGGACTCCTCCCCTCCCCTGGTCATCTCTTTTGTGTCTGACAACCCTTTCAGTGAAGAATTTTTTCCTAATATCTGATCCAAACCTCCCTAAAACACTTCTAGGTGTACAGAGTTAAAACTGAGACTCTCCTATTTATGGTGGTAATACATAAGGTCTGACACCTTCCTGCAGTGAAACCCCCAGTACTCCAAAATATATTTAAGAGGAGAGTTAAACTACAACAGAAATGATCCCACTTCCCAATTTTGCAGACACCACACTAATAAAGCCCCTGCTTGCCACGGTGGTTTTTGCAACATGACTTCACAGCAGCATTTTCAACATCAAAAAAAAAAACTTCTGCAAGGTTTAACTCACCAGTTCAGACATTTCTCTTGCAGTTAAAAGTTGGCTTGTGATGAAGGCTTCAGTCTGGGAACAATCTTTACCCACTTGAAGGGGGAAAAATCCCAACATCTTACTCCTAGGCACTGTTGTTATGGTGGTATAAATTGCATTTTATCAGTTTCAGCTGGTTTTTTCCCTGGCCCGTACATAAAAATCTGTTTTTAAGCTGAAGTCCTTCAAGGTTTACTAACCAAGTTTTGCTATCAGTTACACATGCAGCCCTATTAATGCTAATGAGCTGCTTGAATTCAAGCAAGGGGAGAATTTGATCTTTCCCCCATTATGTTGTAGGCTGTCTAGGTATTTGTCTGCTTTAACTTAAAATCTATTTAGCAATTTCTCCTCTGTAATGAGGAAGGCTTGCAAAAGCCTTTCACAAAATGCCAAGGGTACAACACCACCAGGTCAGAACTGCATCTCCTCTCTGCCAATGACCACTGCTGGGTGTTTCCCAGAGAGCACCCAAAGCCTTGAAATGAGCTATTATAGAACAGTTTGCCTAGAGAAAAATAGTCTTGACCTGCCTCTCTCCTGGCTTGTGCTCTGAACCATGAGTTCCCCCCTCTTTATGGACTTTTTAAAACCAGGTTCCTATAATCAGGTCTGTGAATGACAGTCCAATTTTGCAGCTACAGAGGGGCCTGTGCAGTGTGTGCACAACAGCTCCCATTAATACCCAATTACTCGATGTATTTACAAGCCATTTACTTTGTTAAGATTGCAATTCATTCTGCAGTGGCTCCAAAGCAAAGCCTCCTCTTTGGATCAGCTCACATTACAACCCAGGCCACAGGTTTTTAATAATTTCTAATTTAAGAAAAATTAACACTTCATTACAATGAGTTTGAACTCAAGAAGGACTGCAGCAATTAGACCCTTTCTCTATTCCCTTTCTGCCTATCCCTGCCCTTCTCCCACCCACAGGCTGCCATAAGAACACCAAAACTAAAATCCCAGTGTTTTGATTTCAAGAACTGTGGCCAGTTTTAACTTTGTACCCTGATACTTGTGAGGATGCAGCATTTGTTTGTCTGACCACCTCTTTCCAGGCCTTCCCTTATGCAGTCCTGTGTATTCAGATGAGAGGAAAAAAAGGTAAATAAAAATAATTACCTGTGTAAATTTATAATCTGTAGAATTCTATAGGAATTGTGTATGAATGTATTTGTTATTTCTGGTACCCATCAGCCTCAGTGCACAAGCTGGGCAGTATATAAAGAATGCAGAAAGAAAATGTGTCATCCCTAGCACAGATTCTGGAGGGATGTGAAGTTACCTAACCCAAACTATTCCCAGTAAGCTGTTTGTCGCTGTAGGACACGAAAGCACATGCATGTTCACACAGATAAAGGGGAGAGTGAAAAGAGGAAGTTTATTATCTGACTCCACTATTTATAGTTTTACAAAAGTGACAGTGAATTGGAGAGTGAAAGAGCCACCTCTCCAATGACACTGGACAGGTTACCAATCCATCAGCTTTCTCCACCTCTATGAAGGAATGCAAAACAACTGAGTGTTTACAGAACAAAGCATGGGAAAGCTTGCAACTAGAATGAAAATATCAGAAGGCTAAAAGATTTCTAAAAAACAGGGCGACAGCTGTTATTTCCATGTCCCTGATTTCCTGGAGAGCAGGGCCGAGCTCCTTCCCCGCAGCAGCTCAGCCAGGGATGTGTGCCCGACCAGGGTGGCAGGATCCCTGTGAGGTACTGGGAGCACTGGTGGGGCTGCTCTTGGCTGACATTCCCCTGCTGTGGCACAGCAATCACTGTCCCCACCAGGGCATGGTGACCACAAACCAGCATTCCCAAACACTCAGATATTTCACAGATAGCAAATGAAGGAAATTAGGGAGGACACCTTCAGAGATTCGGGTTTGAAGAGAGCGCGAGATGGCGGCACTCAGCTCTGGGGTGAGCCAGGGGGGGGATGTACCACAGAATCATGGAATATCTGGAGCTGGAAGGTGTAGAAAATATATATAGGGGGTGCTGTGCTCAGTCGGTTCAGGGATGATTTCTACAGTTCAAGGCAGCTCCTGAAACGTGCAGTTTATTTGCAAGGGTCATGGGTGCAGGAGCTCTGCCTAAGCTGCAGCCACAGCTTAGAGCATGGCCCAGAGAGAGAGCATAAGGGTAAGAAGGGAGAGTAGAGAGCTTAAGAGACGAGAGCTTAAGAGTGGAAAGCTTAAGAGAGAGCTTAAGAGAGTGAGAGCTTAAGAGCGTGAGTTTAAGAGAGTGAGTGCTAAAAGTCTGGTTCCATGACATTATATCTCTTCCTATACTGAATATGGTAATATTACAACATCCAATCAATAGAAGACAGAAGTCCTTATAGAATTTACATACAACCTATCACAACTATTACATTACCATACTGTGTTACATTTTAACTCTTAAAAACTACTTTCTAAAACTACTTTTTTCTTCCCTGCCATGCTGGCAGGGTTTTTCTGACTCTTGGACTTTTCTGTTTGCTGAAGCATCCTCTTCTTTGCTAAAGACATTGCTCAATCAAGAGAGATTCTCCTTCAGCTGGCTAGCTCTTTGTTTTTTGGTTGTACATTGACTAACAGCTTGGTATCTTATATTTCAAAGCTAGCTTTCATTTCTATTTCACTTACAGATTTTATATTTCCAGAATCTTTTGCCAAGCAGTCATATTTATAAGGTTTCCTTATTTCATCCTCCCCAACAGAAGGGACCCACAGGGGTCATAGGAGTCCAACTCCTGGCCTTGCACAGGACAACCCCAGAAATCCCACCCTGTGCCTGAGATCCTTTTCCTAAAGCTCCTTGAGCTCAGCTGAGGAGCTCCCGCTCAGGTCCAAGGGAAGACACGATGGTTGTGGGACTTCAGCCTGTGGCATCCAGCAGAAGCAGAAAATGCAAAATCTTCTGGAAAGGAGTAGTTGACTTTCCAACCTTCACGTTTTCAATGTAAGATTTGGTTTAATAAACTGGATCAGTGGTACACAAGTGGGGCAGGACAAGCAGGATTTGTGGAGCAGTTTCCTCCTGTCTCCAGCATGGATTCCTCTCTCTGTCAGCTGAACTGAGGATGCAGCTTTCTCCTCACTAATTTGGGTCTGTCCTATTCACCCAACTGCCCACTTTCCTTACATTTGGAGGGAATCAGCAGCATTATGACCCTTATTCTCAGTGGCTAAAATTGCCCAACAATTGTGTGCAAACACAGACATTCTACAGGTATACACGTCTGGTTTCCTTAGGAGTGGCTTTGCAAATCCTGGATGGGTGGAGATCTTGTAAGTCTTCTGCAATAGGGTGCAGAGGGGTGAAAAATAGAAGGAAATTGTACTGCAGGCATGAAGTGGTGGATAAACACCTCATCATGCTGAAAACAATCAAAAGAAATTAATGAGATGGGTTAGAAGAAGAGTGAAGCTGGATGGGCTGGTGGGAATTGAAATGCTCTGGGAATAGGGTGAAAAAAAACCCAGATAAATGTTTAAATGGCCTTTGAATCCACAGGTAGTGCAGGCTAGAGTAAAAGGAAAAAAGTATTAAAGTCACTCAATTCAAAAAGTGATGTGAAGAACTTCATTTGTGTAAGAGATTTCAGTTGGGAAGGACAAGGAGCATAAATACAAAACTGCTGCCTAAAACCAGTACTTGGCTGATTTGGGCACTTCACATAAATATGGAAACAGAATTGAGAGCTTAAAATTTTAAAAGAATAAGTAGGGAGAATTTAAAGAAAACACTCCAAAGTGAGTAGGAATTCTGCCTCAATGGAGAATCGAAGATTTAATTAATTCTCAAAAAAACCCAATCTGAAATTATCACCTGAGTGAGGCTACTCAGTGCCAACAGTGATTAAGAAGGGACAGGCCAGCCCTGAAATGAGGCTCCTGCTGTGTATCAAAAATGCTGCAGAGGAAGAAATCTGAGAATACAAAGTTTAAGAAGCTCAAATTCTACCAGAAAATCAGCAAAACAGACCTGCTGTGGGTGCTGTACCGTGGATGTTAAAAATGGGCTGCACTGCTTAATACTACAAAAAATTGGGAAAGTATTCTGGATAAAGAGGACAAACCAGCATTTTCCTTTTTAAAGAATTCTTCACCTGCCACTTCCAAATGGGAAAGAGGTGCAAAGGAAAGCTAAATTGGGTCAGAGAGCTGACACTTCGTCCAGCTGCCTGCTCCTGCCATCCAAGCTGGATTCTCTCTTCCTGGAGAAACAGAAAGCAAATTTTAACACCTCAAGAGTTCAAAAGCTCTGCTAGAGATTGAGCTTTGAGAAGATATGACAGTAAAGTGAAATCATCCATAAATGGTAGGTATAGGTGCCACTTGAGCTCTCTGGTCAAACCTGCATAGTTTATGCATCTTGAGGATTCTAAACCTGAGCTTCTCTGTGCCAAAAAAAAGAAGGAAACTTGGCTTCAGTCTTCGGGCATAAACACTGCCACGTCTTCATTTCTTGGAAATAAACTTTGTAAGCCACTAACAAAAGGAGTTTGTCAAACAGGCCCCACAGTAACTTTATTTTTCAGTTTACAAATATGCAAGAAGTGAACTCAACCCGAATCTGAGAAAACCCTTGATGAGGGCAAGAGAATTCTCCTGAGCCTCTGGGAAAAGCAAATGAAGAAAAGTTCAGAGTTAGATTCTGTCCATATCTCTGTGTATATATACATGTCACAGATGTAAACACAGACTAAAAGAATTTATTCAATGCCTGCTAAGAGAAGCTTGAGCTTTGCTGTATTTCGTTATAAAAGTTTAAAAAAACTTCCTGGTTGCCATTTCCCCACAGCAAACAGGGAAATGCCTCCTGTGCATTATTTAGGTGGTGGACAGGGATTTCCTGGTGGTGGTCAGAGCCCAAGAACCTGGATTAGGATTTATAATCGAGTCCAACCATCCCCCAGCACTGCCTGGGCCACCACTGCCCCCTGTCCCCAAGTGCCACATCCACCTGGCTTTGAAATCCCCCCAGAAATGGGGACTCCAGCCCTGTCCTGGGCAGCTGTGCCAGGGCTGGACACGAGAAAATAGTGGCAAAAGAGTCAAAATCTGTTAGAGGTGGATGTGGCCACCCTGGCCAGGATTGATCCCAAGCTCCTGTGCCTCTGTGCTGCTGGGAATTGTCTGTCCTTGGAAATGCCCAGCTTTAACAGCAGAAGTTTTCACACCATCAGGTGCTCCTCACATTTATATTCATTTAGCAAATCCAGGACTGGCCACAGACTCCTCATGATTTACCAGGATCTGTTTTATTCTAAGAGACCTAATTCTTCCATTACACACATCATGCATCCTTCTGGCAGCATAATTTACATCTCAAACCAGAATAATTTTGCACACTTTTCATTTTAGCATTCTGACAACTTAAAAACAAAAAAAAAAACAAATTAAAAAAGCTTTAATTCTGTGGAGTAAATTATCACCAACCTTGGAAAAAAGTCCAGGAAATTATTAATGCTCTTTTTATGCATAGTTGTCTGTACAGTTTTGGTGTCTCTCAGCTTTATGTGGTGATACATTAACAAAAGTGTCACAGAGCATATGAAATTCAAACCAGCATCGTGAGGTTTGCAGGAACATTTAACACATGGCATGGAATTCAGTGTTTTCCCAAGGGAATCGTGCAACCTTTGTTTACTCTTGGACTTTCTTCCCCAGACCAGCTCCTAATCTTTCTGTACTCAAAGAACGTGGCTTTTATTGTTTGGTTCATTCCCTGGACTGACACACTCAAGTGCTGGAATAACCTAAAAAGCTTCAGGAGTTAAGAAAAGAAAGCACTGTTAAACAGTGAAAACCTGTGCTCCTGATTTTCTGTCCTTCTGACATTCCCAAAAGAGGGTCTTTATTTAAAATGAGCTCTGAACACATAAATACTGCTGGTTTTCTAAACCTTCAGTGAGGTCTTGTTTATTCCTTGTTAATACTGTCTGAGATGAGCACACTGGAAGCACTTAACCAACAACAGCAACAACCTTCTGGTGTATTTATGCAGAAAAGAACCACTCAGCTTGTCAATATACATAAGACAGCAAATTTTCAACATTCTTGAAGGTGTTGGGGTTTGAATCATTTTAATATAAATCCCACTTCTTGTCCCAGAAAAAAAAAAATATAATCTTTATTATTAAACTTCTTGTGTGTTTTGTTATCGTTTCAATAGTAATTATTTATATATAAACCATGTAGAAATTAAGCAGATATAAAAAAAAATTCATCCTGTACTTTTTCTCTAGTAAGACACAGCCAGTGAATATACAGAGGTGGGCAAAATAAATCAAACTAAAAGTGTATTTAACAGCAGAATTCAAATTCATGCTGGTTTGTTACTCGTTCATATCCAGCAGCAGAAAATTCTTGGAATGAGTCCCTATTATTTAGGCACAGGAATGAGGAGAGACTCAGCTTTTAGTGGGGTCTAGACAGAGCTGAGTGCCCTTCAGTCTGGCCAGAGAGATCCTTCCCCCCCCCAAAAAAGGGGCTGTTAAGCCTGGAGAAGGGAAGAGGAGGGTATGGGGAGAGCTCAGAGCCCCTGGCAGGGCCTGAAGGGGCTCCAGGAGAGCTGCAGAGGGACTGGGGACAAGGCATGGAGGGATAGGGCACAGGGAATGGCTTCCCAGTGCCAGGGGGCAGGGCTGGATGGGATCTTGGGCAGGAATTGTTCCCTGGGAGGGTGGGCAGGGGCTGGCACAGGGTGCCCAGAGCAGCTGTGGCTGCCCCTGGATCCCTGGCAGTGCCCAAGGCCAGGCTGGACATTGGGGCTGGGAGCAGCCTGGGATGGTGGGAGGTGTCCCTGCCATGGCAGGGTGGGATGGGATGGATTTTAAGGTCCCTTCCAACCCAAACCATTGCAGGATTCTGTGTTCTCTCCACCCTTGTGTTTTATAGAGAAAAGGGCTCCAAAAGAGCGGGAAGGGAACCTCCTGACAGGGTGATTCCTGTATCTCCCACAGCCCTGCAATGCCATTTTTTATCCATCTCAAGCCCAAGGATGCCCTCAATAAGTTCTGTACCTGGGCTGCCCCCTGTGCCAGGTGGGAGAAGGCAGGAGAGAGCCCTTTCCCACAGGCTCCTCCACCCTCTGGAAGCCCAGGCTCTCACAGAGCCTGCATGTGAGAAGGAAAGGGGGAAAAAAAAGCCTTTCTCAATGCTAGGATTTCCTCCTGATGTAAATTTTCCCCGCTGTGCCCGAGTGCAAGAGAAAGTATTTGCTGCACATCCTTTGGGTGTGAGGTCATGTGCATTGAAATCCCCCAGAGAAGCTTTGGGAACAAACTCTGGGCCCTCTGGAAGGTGCAACATAACCTCTGTCTCAGTGCTGTGCTGCTTTGTGGGGTGCAGGGGGTGAGGAATAAAGTTTTCCACTCCCTAATGCCGAGCCCATAGGAAGATCCCTCTAACCGTGCACTCACAATGCAGCCTGCCTTTTCTAATCCTTTTATTCCTGCTACGGCCAGCTCTGAAATTTCCTCAACGGCTGCAAACTTTTTAGGGTTTTATAATGGTAATCAGTGATTTTAGAGGAAGTAAATCTCTCCTGGAGCCCACAGCTCCGGATAAAGCATCCCCAGGAATAAGGCAGGGGGAGCGTTGGCAGTGGAGAGTGCCACATTTCATGTGCTGCCACAGAAATGCTTTCTGGCTGAGGTCTAATATTAATCTGTTTTGTCCCTGACATCCAGTAAAACTACAGTGTAGCAAATGCTTTTAAAACATACATATTCAATAGCAGAGGCAATAAAGTATTCGGGACTGTTGGTATGAAGAAGGTTCACACACACACAAATATCTTTGAAACTCCAGTTAATCAAGGTGTCAAAGTAACTAAAGCAGTTTTACAGATTTTATTGAAAATAAATCACTTTATTATATACTGAAATATATATTATTGTTTCCCTGTAGAGTTTTACTGTCTGCTCGCCTGCATTTCTGGTTTTAAATAGAGTATCTCCTGCCCTCTTTAGTCCGGTTTTTATAACTACATTGAGCAGGAAATTCAGCATTAAAGCCCATCCTTAGCCTGCCTTCTCCTCCTGCCCTATGCAAATAGCCCATTATTTGCCATTTTCTGGCAGAAGTAGCTGAGAGGAAACCGAGGAGGAAATGATATAATGGCTCCAGAGCCCTGCATTTCCTCCCTGCCCAGCTGGTTGTGGGATGACCTTACAGTTAACTGGGAAGCTGGAGGTGGCCCTGAACCTCCAAAGATTTCCACCTTTGTCTCCTCATTTCTCAGGGCTGAGCTGCCATGCAGGGATGCATA
>JACBWW010000013.1:2437268-2452378 GCA_020086605.1 Lanius collurio | reverse complement strand
GAAAGAAAGAAAGAAAGAAAGAAAGAAAGAAAGAAAGAAAGAAAGAAAGAAAGAAAGAAAGAAAGAAAGAAAGGAAAAAGCAGTTTTAGCAGGACTTTCTTTTAGCAACTGCTCAGTTTTCATCATTTCATCTTTTAAAGGTGCCTGTAAGTTTCCCAGTCATAAAAATAGTCTTAAAGAGAAAAAAAAAAGAAACAATTTTTCAATCTGAATAAAAAGCATGAAAATTGCCTTCCTCATGTTTTCAGGAAAAAAAAAAAAAGACTGCCAGAACTTTTTTTATAAATTACAAGTAAACACAAAAGAGAACAATCCTTGCTGGCTGTCTCCCACTCACTGTTAAGTGGATCACACTGCAAAATATTCTGCTGTTGGGTTGATATTTTTAGAGAGAAACATTTTTGCTCAGTAATGTGGAAATAAAATAACTGCAATCACTTCCTTTTTCTGAGAAAATGACACATAACATTTTATATTTAAAATTCAATTGAGAAAGAAACTGTATTTTTTACCCAAAGCCTTGAAGTTGTGCATTCTATTTATTTTTTTTCTGCTCTGTGCAGATTTCTGCTGCATTTTGGATCTGAGCTTAATAGAAGATGCTGCAAAAAGCAGCAGCTACAAGCAGTGGCAGAGACTGATCAAACAAATATGCAAGGGCAGGACAGAAGAGATGAACAAAACAACACCCACAAGTTCAGAAAAGGATTGCTCTGGATGTCTGTAAACTCCCAGAGATTTTCATTCCTGTCTCTCATGAATCCCTCTTACTCCTGAAATAGTATCAAGTGTGATTTCCTTTTAAAACAGCCTATAAGATCACTCATTTTTAGGCACAAATCTGCTGTGCAAATCAGTATAAAAACACCAAAATACTCCCCACTACGTCTGCAGTTGTTGTCATTCATAGCAGTGTTTAAGGAGTGTTTTGCACCTCTTTCCTGGTTATTAGGAGAGGGCAGGTGCACATTTTTAAGCAGATATTGCAATCTCTGCTCTCTTATCTGAAGTGTTACATCAGTGTCTACACCCTGTAATGACTCAACAACTTCTGGCCACAAACAAACACCTGAAACAGCCCTGACCAAAATACAACCCCCCCAAATAATTACATGAAACAATGGATTTTTCTGTTTCAGAAATAAATTCACCCCCAAAAGTGAAATGTCTCTGTCACAAACATTTCATGAGCAAACCCTCTGTACCTCCCTGTACCCACATTTGCTCCCACAACTCCAGGTAACAGCTCATAAATGCAGTTCCTGTGATACAAACAGCCAGAAAAACACAGCACACATGGGCTATGTATGTATGGGTATTAATATTTGTCATAGAAATCAGAGCCCTCCATCTTCCTAAGGCATCCTTTGTAGCTTTCTTGCCTTTTAAATTCAGCTATTCGTGAGCACAGTTTGTCTTTGAAATATGTCAAGATAATGCATTATTGAAGTACTGTACTGAGTACATAAAATCAGTCACGTTCAACAAATTTCCATTTTACTTGAGTTTTTTTTTTTTTTTATAATTATTCCTCACTTCTATCACAGCCCCATCCTCAGGAGCTCTCTGGTTACACCACTAAAATTAACCACATGCTACAGGTTATGTCTCCAAGGGACCTGCCATCAAGAGAAAACGAAGGTAAAGGAAGAAAGCAAAATAAAATAATTTTCTATCATTCCTGTGAATAATAAATGAATCAGGTTGCAAAATTAAGCACCAGACAGATGAGCTAGATTTGAAAAAAACTTTGTTAAATGACCAGATGCATCAGAATGGTTTATTTCTCAATGTATGGACTTTGAGAGCTGTGGGGAACAGCAAAACAAGGATTTAAAACCTGTCTTAGAACTTCTGGCATAAATTGGCAACGCTTGGTCCAAGAAAGAGTTAAGTCTAACAAGCAGAAAAAAAGGAATTAACTAAAGTAAGGCCCTTGTGATACAATGACACTTGCTCTATGCTCTTACAGAGAAAAACACGATGATAAAACACCACAAAGAGGAGTGTTATGAATTTTATTAATGACTAGAAGACAGTGTGCAAAACATCAAAGGTCTGTGGAAAAGATTAATGACCCCGTGTGAGACTGTTTAATTACCTCCAGCTAATTAGATTCTTGACCAAATTTTTAATATCTGCATTCCTTCTAAAGCCTAATTGAGATTCCACATTATTTATCAATCTTTCAAAAAGCCCTTAGTGTGCTGCTTTTTTTTTAGGGTTTTTTTTTTTTTTTCCCTTTGCACTTTGACTCCATTTATGGTCAATTATTAAATAAATAGCAAAGTAACTGTTCTCTCCAAACTGTGTATGTGGAACACTTTCTGCCTGTTTATTTTGACTGGGAGCCTATCACTGGCATCTTTTATACATAATGAAGCACTCGGAGAAATAAACTGACTGGTTTCACTGTAAACAGCAGCGATGATATTTTGGTTATCTGGGCTGTGCTCAGGAACTCCTCATGTGGTTTTTGGAAATCTGCCTTTGCTGCTGTCAGCTCATCCCCACTCCCTGGGCCTGGGGCCGGGCCCAGCGCGAGCGTTGCCGAAGGAGAGGCCTGACCTGGCTGCTCCATTGCTGTCCCTGTTCATGGGGGATGCTCCAGTCCTACAAACCCCACTGCTGAATGGCTTCTTTCATAGGGGGATTCGTGTCAGAAATCAAGGCACACCTGCAATGATGATTTCTTTTTTAAATCCATTCAGATGTCCCGTTACCCTGAGTAAAGGGTGGTCAGTGGGTAACTCATGCAAGCACAGTTAATTATTAGGAGACGGCAAATGTTAAGTATAAAACCTAAGAAGCTGAATTTACCCTAATCTTGTCAAGATTGGGGGGGACAGGAGGAGACAGCAAATGTTAATTCAGACAGCAAATGTTAATTGCAAAACCTTGGAAGTAGGACTGGCTCTGGTCTTGTCAAGATAGAAGGGACAAGGATCATCTCAGAAACCGCTGAATCGTTCCTCAAAGGACTCCACATGCCCCAGGGAGAAAGGTGAAAAGGGCACCATGAGGAAGACTGCTGATCTTCATCACAGAGACCCCCGAGGAAGAGGAGAAGCCTTCCTCAGTGCGACCACCAGGACACACAACGCATGCGTGACCCGTATGCTAATGATATTAATGGCTTACGGGGAATAATTTGTATAACCACACCTGTCTCAATGAATGTAATGAATATTCATGATTTAACCCATAAGTACTGTATTGTAGAAGGTACCAGTGTGTGTGTGTTTGGAGGAGCGATCCCCCACACACCCAGCGCTGAATAAAGCAAATCCCCACTTCTCTGACTCTGTCTCTGAAGTGACTCCTGGCCTGGCCTGGGGCGAATCAACCCCCAGTTAGAGGGGCTGCATCACCCAGGACCTTGGTTGAAGGTTTTCCTTGGTTTCCTTGGCTTTGCTTTAAGGTTTTCCACACAAGTTTTACCAATCCATTTGTAGGAAATGGGAAAAAGACAGGAGTTTTAAGGTCTGTGATGGAGAACATATTTTTTGTGCTACTTTGGATAATAAAACTCTTCCCACTTACATGGAAGCAGAGAATCTCTGCCCTCTTCCTTGTTTTATAAGCCCAAGTTTTGATTTGAAACCATTTGCTCTGAAAATCTTTTTGTACATTTTATTATAAATTAGAAAAACAAAGTGTGCACATGCAAAGTTATATCTTTATATTGCATGTATAAAACAAAACACTGTGGGAGAATTTCTTTGCCGTTTCATGTAAAATTTTTTTCAAATTTTCCACCAGAGTTTAGCTCATTAAATCATACCCCATACACAGAAATATAGGGGATAGAATAAAAGAAATGTATATATTCTCTATTAAATTTTACATGTTTTATGTTATTTGTATAAAACATTGCTGGCTGTTATTAAGGCACAGAGGATTTTTTCCTCTGATGTAGACATGAGGCTCTGTATGTACAGACAGACACCAAAAAAATTCTTCCTTATTTTAATGTGTGCAACTCTAATAAATGTGGAGGGAACAGGACTCAGAGGGAGGGATCACATTTTTCATTACCACAATTGCAACAGGCCCCATCCAATGGGACATGAACATCCAGGAGTTATCACATCATTTAATAATATAAAAAAGTGTATGCCAAAGTGGCAAAGAGTGCAAATCAACACAAAAGGATAACGAAGCAGGCATGGAAGAGACATGAAATACATTAATTTCTTGGGAGTGATGAAATATCTTGTTACACACTAAATCACTCACAAGAATTCTGCAGGAATAAACTTATTTGGGATGCAGTAGTCAAAGCTACCTGATCTCTCTGATGCAATAAAAAGCCTGAAGTGCCTAAAATCTGTGCATCCAGATATTTATTGTGTGCTCCAGTTGGTAGAGAACTGCTTCAAACCCATTAAATGCTTTATCCTTATAGATATGGGTATCAATAATATAATTTGTCTTGTATCAATGCACCATGAATTAGGAGCATGCTTTTATGTTCATTACTTGGTAAAGAAAGGATTAGGGGAAAAAAAATGGCCCCACAGAGCACCCACTTTTTGCAAAACTGAGGCATTTTTGCAAATTTTTACCCTTATTTCTTTCACCAGGCTAAGCAGGGTCAGTGGGTCTCTCTCCCAGTCTGCACCCACCTGTCTGAGGGATTCTCTCTGTGCCTTTTACAGCTGATCCACAGCTCCAGCCCCAAATGTGTGACAGGGGACACTCCTGTGCTTTGGGAGGACCATAATGGACGTTGGTTCTGAAGCAACTGATCTGGGCAGGGAGGGTGGTGATGGAATTAATTCAAATGGCAATTCAGGCCCAGTTTAATCAAGTGCTGGGTGGCTGTGCTTTAAACCAAGCATTTGGTCTGGTTTTAGAATCTTCATCAATCCAAGGAGCCTTTTTTTAGTCCATCTTGGCTTCCCCTGCCCTGCTCCCCAACCAGGCATCCTCCAGCTCCAGAGATTTCTCTTCTCCCCCCATCACAACACAGGGAAGTTTCACACAAACCACAGCACACTGACAAACTGAGCAATCCTGCATGGAATCACAGAACCATCAGGGCTGGAAAAACCCTCTAAGATCATTGAGTCCATCAGTCAACACAGCACAGCCAAACCCACCACCAGCCCATGGCCCCTAAGCTCCACCTCTCCACCTTTGACATTCAAATCTCCACTAATTCCATTTATTTCCAACTGTATGGGTGCTGCTGGAGGATCAATAATGACTTCAAAACAAACAAACAAACAAAAATCCACCCCCATAAAGCAAACAGCAAGCCAAAAGCTCAGTCCAGCTTGGCCCAGTACAGAAAACATCTCTGCTGGGGAAAAAAATATTGGTAGTGCGAGGCTAAGGGGAGGGCACGAGGCAGCAGGAGCCTTCATTCACTTTAAGAGAGAATTTATTAGCCCAGTCTTGGCCCTGTGGCCTTTGGGAGACTCAATAAAGAGCTTGTGTCCTTGTGCCTCCCCCAGCTCTTCCACCTGGGAAGGGCAGGCAGAAACCCCCTCTGCTGACCCCTAATCTGCATCCCCATGGGAGGGACACTCACCCCATGGGAGGGCACCAAGGCCAGAGCAGAATTTCTGCATTTTTCACCAACATCCATTTTCAATATTCTTATCTGAGTTTCTTCATTCCATCTCCTAGTGGGTATTTAAAGTAACAGAACAATGGAATCTGAGTAATTATACCGAAAGAACAGAGTAAGACAAATTTTGTTGGATTTTTGTTTTGCTGAATTTTAAATAATCTGTTTCATCCTAATCTGCTGAAGTAGTCCTTGCCTTTATGCCAATATGTTCTTCTATGTCTGGAACTCTTGCACTGTTTTACATCTTTCTACACTGAGCCTGCCCCAAACCAAGATCACTTCTAACTTAAAGTGCTCCTAAAAATTTGAAGTGCTCTATTAATTTTAAATTGCTCTACATCATGTCTGCTTAGAATCCCAACTGCTTTTTCACGCAAAAAATATTAAACTATAAAATGCACATCTGCAACATAACAGCTACCCATCTTTTTCTTTTTTTTATTTTATTTTAAAGATCAGCTTTCTCTCTTTTTGCTTTATCTTTGAAAGAAAAAAACGCTCTCAGAGAAAAATAATAGAACGACTCATCACACGTTTTATTGTGAGCCTCCCTCTATTGAAAACCTTTTAGGTTTGTCACAGGACTAAATATATTTTATGTCTACCAATTGGTAGCACATAGTCCAGCCCATTAACCTGCTGACCTCAATAAATTATGATTTCCTGGCAGGAGCAGTATCCCTGGAAGATTGACACATCCCCAAACGTGCTCCGAGGGTTAACAACACTCCCCAGGATTTTCACAAGGCAGCTCCTGATCCCAGACCTCTGTCTCAAGCAGCCCTTTCGAAAATGTTCTCAAAGCCTTTGGTGTTTTTAGAAGCCTGACTTTATCCTCAGCAAGGGGAAGAAATGGCCTCGTTTCCAGCTGAGCCCATCACGTTATCTGTGGAACAACAAAGCCCTGGTGCTCCACCAGCACAGCTCCCCACAGGGCACCGTGCCCAGCCAAGCCTTGGCCCCTGCTGGGAGGTCCCAGAGATGTCCCTCTGCTTCCCTTTGCTCACATCAGTTTTCCACAGAGCAATCCTCTCACCTGACCCTTGGGGGGCTGTGCAATCCAGCCCTGGCTGTCTCCCACCACCTCTGCCTCCTCTTTGATGTTTTTAAGTGGATGTTGTTAAAAGGAGCTTGTTGAGTGAAAGACAAAGGAACTCTGGGAAGTTAGGGCTGACTCAATATAAAATTGTGCTTAGGGTCGTGGTGGATGTTGGTGGCCAGGCTAATTTTTAGGACAGATTTTTAAGCTGAAGGCCTCTCATTTCCTGTGCTTGCACAGCAACTCCAGCACTAACAAGTGGATTCACTGTCAAAGTCATTTTCTTTGTGCCACTGTGTCGCTGTAGGACACGAAAGCACACGCGTGTTCACACAGATAAAGGGGAGAGTGAAAAGAGAAGGTTTATTTCCTGACTCCACTACTTATAGTTTTAAAAAAGTGACAGTGGATTGGAGAGTGAAGAGGCCACCTCTCCAATGACACTGGACAGGTTACCCATCCATCAGCTTCTCTCCACCTCTATGAAGGAATGCAAAACAACTGAGTGATTACAGAACAAAGCATGGGAAAGTGTGTAACTAGAATGGAAATATCAGAAGGCTAAAAGATTTCTAAAAACAGGGCGACACCACTGTATCTGAAGTAGTTTATATTAATCTATCAAAAGGTCACTGCTCCTTTAGTGAGTGACCATAAATATACACAAATACAAAAACCATGCTCTGAGCATGCCACGGATCAAGCTCCTCCAGATCCATATAGATTTGCTACTTTGCCATGAAGATATAAAACCAGCTGAGTGATGGGATGAAGCAATAACCCTTCCTGGCCATGGTGCTTTATCTTGGCAGTAGCCTGGGAGGTGCTGGTTATTTACACACAGTCCATCACAATAAGCTGCTCCTGGGATATTTTCCAAGTAACAGGTTCACACAAACTTTCTTGACTTTAAATCAAATTCAGCTGAATTGAATTAAATTTAAATTCACACAAACTTTCTTGACTGGATCTCCACGTGCACTCTGCCCTTCAGAGCATCTCTGCTCCTGGAGCAGCTGTTCTTCTGCTGGGGACAAGAATTTTTGTTGGGAGGGGCAGCTCATCTGCCATCCAAGATTAGAAGGTACATTCCCAGTTAACCAAGGAGTCACCTGTCTGCCTCGACCAAATTCCAGTTCCTTTTCTGAAATAATCCCAACTGCATCCACATTAATCTCTGTAGCAGAGCAGGATCTGTCACTGACACAAACAAGGCTCCTACCTGGAAAAGGGATGTGAGTCTTTCTTTGGTAATATCTTTTATCCATTTAAAGAATGTCCTTTTGGCATTATTACAATGTAACTTGTATTATTGCATGCTGATTCCTGTACCAGTTGTGAATCCATGCAAATTCCCAGTGGGGTTGTGGCTCCTGAAGGTTTCTTTGATGCTCATTTTTCCTGGGGGACAGCACTACCAGGTGAGAGTTTTTCAGTCTGTAATGTGCCACAGGAATCTAAGGGTACTTAAATGTTTGTTTGGTCTGCTTAAAAGATAATTTCTGTGGCAAAGGCATTGCTGTCTTTGTCTCAAATGAGATTAGAATTTATTATTGACCACATCACAACTTCCCATCAAGGTAGAGGCAGCAGCTTTGGAATGCAATGCAACATCTCATAGAAAGGAGAAGGACTGGATGAGCTCTAAGGTCCCTTCCAGCCCAAACCATTCTGGGATTCTGTGATGATTCTATGAAATAGGAATTAGACCAGAAACGCTGCAACAAACCAACAGCAACAAAACTAGAGGGTAATCTCAGCCTTCCCTCTGGGAATTACATTTCCCCTGTCTGAGGAGGAGTCCCACAGCCATCCCTGCTGCCCTGAACTGCCCTGGTGGAGCTCCCTCCTGCAGCCCTGAACTGCAGGACAATAACTGCTCCTGCCTGAAGTGTGACTGAAGCATCCTTTTAGTTATAACTTACAACCATGTTGAATATTTATTCTTCCTCACCTCTCAAGGGAGTTATGAGGAAGTCATATTTTGGGAATATTATGGGAAAGCAGTGGGATATACCTGTGAATCCACCTTAGCTGTAAAACCTCAATCACCACTGGAGTTTTTCCACTCTGGAGCTCTGTATCAAGAAACCCTGGACTCCCACTTCCCCTTTACCTGACTGCAAGATATTTAAAACAAAGCAGCTACAGCTGCCATAACAAACCATTCATCTCTAGCCCATCCCCTGGGTCAGCTTTCTGCCACTTGAATGTTCTCAGAGTCCAAGTTTCCTGGAGAAGCCTTTGGTTCAATAAAATATTTGCTAGATGCAAAACCTGTGGTTATATTGGGTTTTGTTAAGCAGTTTCCTAATAAAGGGCAATGCATGTTGAGCCTTCATAGTAACTCAGATGTGACACAAATAATACAGCAGATAATTACAATGCCCTTTCGCTCACCTCAAATTTAAACAAAGGTTAAGCTGCCCTTTAGAAAAGTAAATATTTTCTGTGGTCAAATAAGTGTAGACACCTTTAGAAACAAGGATATATTGCCAAACTAAACTGAATGGAAAATGGTTACAAGAGAATAATTTCAAAATATAAAGGATGCAGAGCTGCTCAGCACAAGCAGCAGCCAGACATCCTGGCATCATGGACAGTCCCTTACCTTACAAAATTCCCAGGCTGGTCTCCATATGTTTTCCAAAAAACTGTTGCTTGAAATTTCTGTCTGGTCACAGCAGATAGGAGACAGAAATATTAAAAATAAGAAAGTGCATAATCTCCTTGTCCCCTTAAGTCTAGTAAACAATTTATATCAAATTTCATACAACAGAACGAATCCACAGACCTTTAAGTAATTAAGAAACAGACACTGAAGCTTAAAAAATAAACTTCAGGGGAAATCTCCCATAGTGGCCAGGAAATGGCTCGTAGGTTTTATTTAGTTCTTGTAGTCCAAGGTTTAGCTGTGAGGGAGATAAGAGCCAGGTGTGTTTTGCACATCTAATTTGTTTAGTCTGAAGCTCATTCAAGCAGCACTTTTCAACTCTGAGCCTGCACCCGACTCCTAAAATCTCAGTCTGGGATGAATGGGTATCAGATATAGTCAGGGGCCCTAAATCAGAAGGATCACCTTTGGGGGAAGGAAATTGTCAATTATTTCTGGTGTGCCTGGTTTTGGGGGCTGGAGGGGGGTCAGGCATCCTTCTGTCGGCTGTGTTAAGGTGGAAACCTCCAGGACCATCGAGTTCAACCTTTATCTGATCATCACCATTTGAACTAAATCAAAAATCCCCCTCTACTCGTGTTTTGGACATTTTTGGAGGTGGTGACTCCAGCAGATGCTCCAGATGACCAGAAAAAGGCAGCATTGTCCAATGAATCCTCTCATACTAAAGGCAAAACCACCCTGAAGGTCCCTGCCAAGGATTTAGGCCCAAATAACCTCTCTGCTGAACTGCCCAAGGAGGAGCTGAGAAATGCCCAAATATGTCTGATTTTCTACTCTGAGATGAGCAAGCCACGAGTCCCCTCTGGATGGGGGAGGCAGCTGAGTGTGTGTGGGGAGCTGGAGGAGATTCACCCTCCAGGCATGCACAGGATGAGGCTCCATGACTTCACAACAGCAGGGCTAGGAAGAGGCTCTATAAAGCTGACAGAGATTTTAAAAACTTTGGTTCTTAATATTTTGAGCTTCAATCACCTCTAGCAATAAAGGAATTCCAAGATGTTTGAAAGAACCACTTTATCCATGCAAAAAAAAGGGTTAATTTGTGACAGTAACATTCCCAATGCTCCAGGACAGGGCAAACCAGGAGAAAACACATAAAATATCCATCATGACCACTGCAGTGTTGACTAACCTGACCTCCAGGCTCTGTCTCCCAATCCTATTGGGTGTAAGTCACATCCAACTTCAATTGTACATGCATTTTGACATGTACTAATCGTGCCCTTCTCTGTTTGATCCACTAGAAAAAAACAGTCAATGAATTTACACCCTGTTACTTATTCATGGACAAGTTGTGCCCCTGAATTTTAACATGCTATGCCTTAAACCTTCAGCTGTATATCTGCTTTATGTGATGCTCCTACATAAGCTGGCAGTCCATCAATTTAGTGTCCATACATTTCTTTGAAAGCTATATTATAATTAGAGCTTAGGTTAATACTATTCTGTAACCATAAAACAGACGTAAAATAATTATAACTCATTTAGTGAAATTAGAAAAAGAGCAATTATTAGACTCCCATTGTGAGGCTTTGCTGTGAGGGACAGACAATCTATCTGCAAGATGTACTTTCAGAACACCACTTTGAAAGAAATAAAGGAGATAAATTACTGTTTTGTTTGGGTTTCAGAAAACTTAGGCCCATAAATACAAGTTCAACAAACATCAAGGATGTGTGCAAGGGAAGTGAAAGTTCTACTGCAAGAACAGAGATTAAAGTATTTAGAGGAAGCTTTCCTGACAATGCTTCTCAGGATGTTGGGAAGTTTGAGTTGTTAAGATTTGCAAGGCATTAAATACTAAAGGGATGTGGACAAAGGCCTATAAACTTCCAGCTAAACATGAGGATGTGCAGGGTTGGAGCAGGAGGGAGTGGGATCCCCAGTGCTGACGTGAGCCTTGGCACACTGGGAGGGCAGCATTTCACAGAATCCCACAATGGTTTGGGCTGGGGAAGAGCTTAAAGCCCACTCCTGCCATGGGCAGGGACACCTTCCTCTAGACCAGGCTTGTCCAAGCCCTGCCCAACCCAGCCTTGGACAGTTCCAGGGATTTCTGACAATTTTAATTAGGTTTTTATAGATCAGAATTTCTCATTCTCCAAGCTCCTGCTGCACTGAGATACCCATTTATATGGGAGGAAATCACTTTTTGCTGGGAACACCCCTTCCAGGCTGAAATAGAGCTTAGGGCTCTACTGAGCCAAAAATGTGCCCACTTTCACCTTCTCTGAGAGGAGATTAAGATAGCAACATTTCTGACGAATCAGCAACTAAAATGATGCCTTTTCCTGACAGACTCTTGTCCAGCTGCTGCTCACACAGAGGAAAAATCCCCAATATTGTTATTTCCAAGCCTTGAAGGACAGAACCTTCCTCAGATATGAGGGATTTTCCCCCTCCCCTCCAAATGCAAGACCTTTGCATGCCTGAACTGTGACTCAGATCTTTGGTCCTACAGGTTTTTCTATTTTGTATACTACTAGTAATGGAAAATTACATATTAAACTGGAAGAGAGCAGCTTTAGCTTGGATATTGGGAAGAAATTCTTCCCTGGGAGGGTGGTGAGACCCTGGCAGAAGTTGCCCAGAGAAGCTGCCCCATCTCTGGAACTGTCCAAGGCCAGGTTGGACAGATCTTGGAACAACAAAGGCAGGGCAGGGAACTGGATGATCTTTAAGTTCCCTCCCAACCAAATCATTCCAGGATTCTGTTATTGATCAACCTATGCCATTTGTAAGGAAGTTTGTCCACTTCAAAAGAGCTCAACAAAAGCCAAAGGTTCCCTCAAGAATTCCCACGAGAGGAAAAGGAGGATCTGGACAGAAATCCTGCTCATGGCACTCAGAGCCCAACCCAAAAACCAATCACAGGGAAATCAGTGGGTTCATGAAAATGTGTAAAACACATTGTGGGAGCAGAGCTAAACACAACAGAGCACAGAAAGGCTCCTGCTAAGGGTAAAAACCATCATGAATTAAATACCAAACGGCTTTAAAGTGCCTGTAATTTATTCAAAGCAACTCTACACTGATATTTCTCTTTTCTTTTTGGGTCAGTGCATTTATGATTTATATTTTCAGTCTTATCTCAATAGTCAAGAGAGACAGAAGGAAGGCTCTACTACAAGGCTGATTTCAAAAGCTGGAGGTAAAAACATCAAATGTCACACAATATGGCAAAAATATACCCAACTCTATGAAATTCTTTGTTTCTTTAGTATCATTTCTTTGGAATGCTTTTGAACTTTCAAAGAATCCTATAAATTCCTCCCTGCTTAATTTACAGCAATGTCAGAAATCAATCAGAATTAAAATTGAGCTATTTTTTGTAATATAAAGAAAGGGGGAAAGCACATACAAACCACTTTTTTTCAATGCATGTGTTATTCCATGATTTCTACATCCAAGTAAAACCTTGTTTATTGGTTTGTGTTGTAACACAATTTCTCATTAAATGAACCCTTGGAAACAGAAGTGAGGTGAGAGAAATGTGACCCTCCCAACATTTGTAGAAGTGGAGAGGGTTGTGCTGGTCCTGCTTTAGCAGTGGGAATGTGCTGCTGGAGCTGCAGCAACGCTGAAACCACCCCACTTCATCACTGATTTCACTTGCCAAGCGACTGGAAAATTCTCCAAAGCTTCCTGTTAAACAACACAAAAGACAAGTTCAGAGACCTGGTACCTCTGACAGTTGTGAAAGACAGGAAAAAAATGAATGACATTCTCCAGAGGATATTTTTCTGTCACTTAAGCAGTTTACATATTTCTCTATTTTTACTGTATTTTTCTTCTTCTGATCACCAGGGATCGTATGTGAGTTTAGGGTCATTAGGGCTCTGTCTAGTGCCAGACAGATTCTGCTACAGTCAGATTTTTATGATGACAGCATGAAATTTTTGGAATGCACTGGTGAGTTGTGGGACTATTGTTAGACTGTCATTAAAGAGAAAAAAAAAAAAATATAGCTTCGCTTTCTTGTACTACGAGTAAGCCTTTGGCTTTAAATGTTGCAAAATACAGATGATTTCTTAGAAGAGATTAAAAAAGTAGCAAGTAAGTTTAATAATTTGTATTCAAAAATATATTGAACTGATTATTCCATCCAGAGTGAGAGAATATAAATTTTTTTTAGGGTTAAGAGAACAATATTTGGGAAAACACAAAATAAACAAACAAATAAACAAAAGCCAATGAAGAATTTGATAATTTTATTTAATTTTTTCTTTCCTTCTGTCCCTTTCCCTTTTCTTTTTGGTGTTTCAGTCTGTTCTCCCCCATCCTTGGGGAACACTGCTTGAACCTGCATTTGTGAGTTATAAGCTCTCTGTACTGTACATAGCAGTTGTTAAGGATCAACTGATTAACCATTTTATAGAAGATTTAGAGGACTCATTCCAATTTTTACAACTCCATGTGGTTTTTAAATATTGTAATGTTTTCAACCAATATGTTTTCTGTCTCCCAGCTGTAAAACAATACCTATTGGCTTGAGGGGAGGGAATTTATTTTTATACAATTTTGGTATAATACAATTTTTTTGCGTGCTGCTAACAGCATCTTCTGGGAAAGAATAAAAAAAGCCTCAAGATGAAATATTGTTCTCCTCATTCCTTGCTCATTCACTTGGGCCACTGAGATATTATGGCCCAAATATTTGTTATCACCCTGAACAAGCCAGGAAGGGACACATGATGGGATTCACGAATTCACCTGGTTTATTGGCTTAGCAAACCCCTTAAATTCTTTCATATATTTAATATCTTGTGCATTTTTTAATTTAGGAACGAAAGGCTCACATAAAACATGTCAAGCTCAGAAGATTTGCCTGTGTGAGTGCTAAAAGAGTTTTGTTGGATGTGTGGGTTTGTATCAAGGCCCTATGGACAAGGCATGGTGGAAATTGGTGCCCCTCTGCAGCTTTCAGTTACAGTATTTTCTCTTGGGGAATTGTCTTTACTCAAAAAAATTGCAAAATAAAGGTGAGAATTGACCTAAACAAAATGGTGAGGAAATTTAACACCAGGGTATTGCCTCAGGGTGGTGCACTGGGCACCTCAGCCTGTGTTTTCTAATGGCCCTAAAAGAAAAGTCCTTCCTTCAGGAAGCTCAGATGTGTTTCCCTGGGCATCTAAATTTCTAAGGGTTGGCATTGAGTCACAAATTTTAGGTCTTTACTTCTTCAGTTGTTGTCAGGGCAAATATTAAAGCCTTTATCCCCTTATGCTCCTACCAGGGCTTCAGCTGAACAAAGGATTTAGAGAATTGCCTGTTTATCACCACCACCATCACTGATAATGCCCTAATGCTGTGATCCCATTATCACAATATAGCAGCTAATACAATAAGAACATAATGATTGTAATTATAATTTCAGCTAATGTTATTTAGTGTAATATAACAATGCTCTAACAAGTATAATAACAAAAATAATACTTAAAGGTCCTGAGCAGGAACCCAAACACGACGCTCTGCAGGTTAATGTACAATGTACACTTAACTGTTGATTTCACAATAAAATCTAAATACTATCAAGGAGCACCAATTTACCTCACAGGAACTAACCAGGCAGGACAAATTTAAATTGGTTTATCCTGCACTCTCTGTGAGTTAAGCTAAATTCCCACTTAGCACAGAGCAGGGACTGGGCACACACTGCAGAGCCAGCAGTGCCCAGTTAATGCAGCTGGAGCTCGAAATTAGGAGGGTATTTCTACATGGCCTGACAGACCCCCCTCAATTAACACTGGGCCATCCTCATTTCACTAAAAACACAAATAAAATTAAGATGTGGTGAAAACACAGTCACTAAT
>JACBWW010000013.1:2398362-2422300 GCA_020086605.1 Lanius collurio | reverse complement strand
TATTTAATGACTTTTAATTGAAAGATGTTTAGATTAGCAGGAAGAATTGTTCCCTGGGACAAATGAAGTGACACCAGTTTGCAGGTGGCCGAGCCCTCCAGAAATGCCCTTTTCCTCCCAGGTTCCAAAACACAATCACTGCATTAATTGCCCTGAGCATCACATCCCAAAACTTTTCTGCCAATTGACTGCTGTCCATCCACCCTCAAAATTTCTCTCAGGCCACAAAACACGTGTTTCATGGGGGATTTTGGTAAAAGCACGTGTGGAGACACAGTTGGCTCATTCTGACAGGAACCAGTTCTTAAAGCATCTCGCTGAGGGTGACTTCAGACTAGATTTGAGACTATTTAATGACTTTTAATTGAAAGATCTTTAGATTAGCAGGAAGAAATCCTTCCCTGGGAGGGTGGGCAGGCCCTGGCACAGGGTGCCCAGAGCAGCTCTGGCTGCCCCTGGATCCCTGGCAGTGCCCAAGGCCAGGCTGGATGGGGCTGGGAGCAGCCTGGCACAGTGGGAGGAGTCCCTGAAAACTTTAAGGTCCCTTCAAACCCAAACCATGCTGGGATTCTATGAACCACCATCAATCCAAGTTTTATACACTCATGGCAAACCTGAAGCACAATTTTTAAGAGAAAATGATTCATTGACCAGAGCTGGACTGCAGAACAGGTTCTGGCACTTCTCTCTATGCTGAAGGACATTTATCTCACTATACAGATACTGCTATTTTCCAGAAAAAGGCAAGGACCATGCAATATTCCCCTTCCATTATTCCATTTTCCCTGTCCTCCCACAATATGATCTCATTTGATGAACGTTTTGTCTCGATGTAAATATTTTCAAACACCGCAATAAAAAGTTCATTACAAAAGTGATTGAGATGTTTCGGGTAGTTTTGCTAAAAAGAGATGATTTGCACATTTTTTTTCAACTGTACACTTGAAGGGAACTGATGTGAAGTTAGTGCTATAATAAAAATGTAAATAAAATTCATTATAGTTCATAGATTTCCTGATATCATCTTTATTGACTCAATATTACTGAAATACGTAAAAATAAATATAAAAATTATTTTGAGAATACATCAGATCACCTTATTTTATCATCATAAAATAATAATGGAAAACCCCTTCAGGAAAAAAACCCAAAAATATAACATTTACAACACATGAATTTTCTTATGTTTTCCACAAGTTACATAAAATTAAACGTATATAATTAATGTTCCACTGTTTATGAGCAGCACTGCTTTGCTCTTGCTGCATACAAAGTCTCAAGATATAAAATAGACCCATCGGAGCCAATTTCCCTGCAGGATCACAACATTTTTTATGGTTTCTTGTAACCATCTAAATCTCACCACTTGAACAGTGTTTGTCAATGAATCTTTTAGCTTAATTACAAGATGTTGTACGTGCTCCATGACCTGTGTTTGAGGTCAAGGAACATTTATATCTCGCTGCAGCAAATGGAGCTGTTACCCTGAAATGCAGCATTCCGTGGGGCCCGGAGCTGACAGACATCAGAGATTCTTTGGAATTCTCATTACACATTGTAATTTACTCCTGGGTGTAAGGCAGAGTTGATAAAGTGTGGCTCAGATGTAGGGATTGGGATTTTTTTTTTGAGTATTTCCTCACATCCATGGGGTCACAGAAAAATTTGGGAGGATCCCACCATGACCTGCTGCCCAAGCAGGGGCAGCTCTGGATTCCAACTCTGTTGCTGAGCACTTGATCCACTCATGCCCTGCCAACCTCCAGGGATGGAAATGGCATCTCTGGAAAAAGTCCTGCCCTGCTTGATACCCTCCTGGGGGAAAAAGTCCCTCCTTGAGGGTGGTGGGGAACTCCACCCTTCCGAGATGTGCTGGTTGTCCCTCATCCTCTGCCCTGCCCCACGTGCTGAGCAAAGGGAGATGGTCACAGCCCTCCCCCTCCTGGTCACAGCCCTGCTCTGACCTCCCAGCATCACAAAAAAGAGGAATTGAATGGTTAAGTTGGGAGAATCATCAAAACTCATCTCTTCCCATGGGCAGGGACACCTCCCACCATCCAACCTGGCCTTGGACACTTCCAGGGATGGGACAGCAACAGCTCCTCTGGGCACCCTGGCCAGGGCCTCACCACCCTCCTCATAAAACATTGGGATGCAGCAAATATTCAAACATATTGAGAGTTCCTCCTGTGGCCTCCTCAGGTCACTGATGAAGATATCACAAATAAAGCCTCAGAGAACCCTGCAGGTTCTATCACTTCTCACAGACATTTCTGGGGTTACAACTCAGCCCACCCACAAACTGCTGCCCTCTGAGCCTGTTCATCCAACCAGGTTTGGGTGGATTGGTTGGTTTGATTTGTTTCCAGCTCCAGTTGAAAACACACCAACTCCTTCCTGGTCTGTACCTGTTAAATACTGACCCACACACTAAACCCTGAGAGGAAAACAGCTTGCCAAAGTTTAGGAAATTTCAATGAGAAATTAAAACTTCAGCTTTTCTGTCTTCACAAGTTGAGTAAGAAGCTTCCACTGCCTGGATAAATTGAAGAGGCTGACTAGGAACATTATAAATTCCATTTTATATGGGTTACATGATATGGGGAAAATGTGGTCTTGTGAACATCACCTGAGCACAGGTTTGGAAACTGGGGAATTGAATCCCAGTTCTGGTTTTAACATTAATCTGTCACTGCGTCATCAGCTGAGAAACTAAACTCTGACCAGGCTCTGAGGACATAATCATGGAATTATTTAGGTTGAAAAAGCTCTCCATCGAGTCCAAGCTGTGCCTGATGCCCACCTCATCCCCAGGCCAGTGCCCTGAGTGCCATGTCCAAGCATTCCTTGCACACCTCCAGGGATGGGCACTCCAAACCTCCCTGGACAGCCCACTCCAGTGCTTAAGTTCTCCCTCATTAACACACACTCTGATGGAGAACAAAGTGACATTTCTAGGTAGCCTAGCCATGGCCACCACCACCACCCTATCACTGCCCTACAGCCTCTGCTTCCCTGGACATCACAAAACAAACCACCAAACAAAAGTCATCCCTCTGGGATTGGCAGTGAAGAATCAAAATACTTATTTTCAGAAGAATTATTCCAAATAAGCTCCCAAAGTCAAGAAAAACACTCTCCCCATTGCTAAAATCTCAGTACAGCTGTAACATTTAACTCAGTCCTGTAATCAGCTCTGGGTACTGAGTCTGATACCAAATCCAGGGATAAACATTTTGCTTTTCTACAGTGCATAAACAGGCATCTTTCTCTGTGCATTCCTCACTGGATCTTCAAGCCTTTGCCAACTTGATTACACAATTCTTAACTAAATATTTGCCAATTGCAGCTGCGATACTAAGTGGTGCTGCTTGAAAATTCCTTTAGCAAAAAGAAGAAAAACATCATTACAGCATTTTTATTTTTAGTGGCTTTTCTTTTAATGAAAAAAAAAATCCCTTTAAGTTTATTAGATAGCATGTTGTAATGAATAAGAACTTAAAAAATATATATCCACCAATAATTTTATATTTATTGCACTTAATTTAACAAATTATCGCACAAACCACAGAGGCAGCAGTTTTACTGTGAAATTATTATACTTAAATGAACTTTTGACAATGTATTAATTACAAGGACATGACCACATTTATTCTGCTGATCCGGTAATTACATGCATTAAAGAAATATTTATTCAGAAACCATGTAGTGTACTTCAAAACAGGCTTTTATTGCCAGGCTACACTTCCTGTATACAAACTGCCTCCTTGCCACTTCTGAGCCCTTTTCAAACTTTTACAGAGGGTAGAAAGGGGGCCAGGAATGCTGAGTAAACTCTGGGCTGAAACTTTCTCTGCACGTTTGAAAAGACCAGGACTTTCCATCAGACCTCAGGCTGGATGGAGAGTTTGGGGCAAATCTGTACAGATTTGGCCTGCCTGGGCATTATTCTGATGTTTTTGGGGGAAAAGAGAAGAAATTGGTTCAATAATTTGCATTCCAGTTGGTATAAATTAATTTTTTTTTTCTAGATATGAAATCCATGCAACCCAGCATAGCTGGCATGTGATCCTAAAAGTGCACAACATTTTCCTTGTTAGATCAGAGGCTGTCCCTGCTAATGAAGGGTTCTGCCACCATAACAGTCCTGAGCACTCAATATGCACAGGAGAAATGCAAAAACCAATTAAATATGCACAGGAGAAATGCAAAAGCCAATTAAATATGCACAGGAGAAATGCAAAAACCAATTGATCCCCAGATTCTGTTTGCAGTTTGTGGTGCAGCCTTTGAGTTTCACTCAATATCAAACTTGTGAATGACTAAAATAGGAAAATCTAAGACTGAACACCAAAGGTCTAATCTCCAAAACTGAAATCTTTCCTTCTTAGCCATGCACATAAGTGCTCAAATTTTCAATTATTTTTTTATTAACTTTTAAAGCCATCCAGTTCTGTTGTATTTGACAGCCAGTGCAAAAATTTAAAATATTCTCACTTGCACCACCATTTTTCCCATTAAGAAACAGAGAACATCTTCACAAAAGGAAAATGCTTGTCTAAATAAAACCAACACATTTCTGTCCTTTTCTCTCAATGGATGTTCATAATGCCAGGAAACATTTATGGAGTTCTCTAATAATGAGCTGGTCTTGACTGTGAGCAGCAATCAAAGGTTAGAGCCACCTGATAAAAAACTCTGCATGCTGAAACAATCTAATTTTGCTCTGCAGTTGTTCTGGATTCTTATTTACAAGGCAGGATATTTTTTTTTTTTTTTTAGCATGTCATTGCTTTCATTTTTAGTGAAAACTTGCAATGCAAGAGAGGAAAGGGTAAAATCTGGAATTTTGAATGAACAGCCTTAATTTTCACAACCACCCCAGCCAAAAGAAACCATTTGTCATAAAGGAAGGGATGTAACCCCTTACAAGCAGAGTCCCACTATGAAAATCCAAAGCAAACCACTAAGGGAAACAGGCACAGCAACCCAAATATTCTTACATTATTAAGTCCATTCATGGTTTAAATCACTAAATTAATAGGTAGGAACCTTTCCTACCCACATGAAAAGATTTCCTCTTGCAAGTTGGAAGTGTCCACAGAATGACTGGACATGACAAGGTGGGGATCAGTCTGGTTGGACTCCATGACCTTGGAGGGCTTTTCCAGCCTCAATAATTTGTGATTCTCCAACAAGTTCATGCTACTTTTCACCAGTTTTTGGATATTTAGAGTGGCTGCCACGTCACTGGAATGCCTTGGATGAGGTCAGTCCTTGCTCCTCATCACTTTGGAAGAACAACTGCCATGACTGACAAACTGGACACATTTTTTTTGTCTCAGGGGGAACTGGCAAAGTCAAAGAGGGTCATGTTTGGTTTAAGGCCAACAGCAGCCCCTGGGACAGGAAAACAATGTCACTGTGTGATTTCAGACCTTTCCACTGCTAGAACAAACAGCAATTTTGGGTACAGGATAACCACAGCAAGGTGGAAGCTGTTAAATGTTATGCAAATGCAGGGAATTAGAATTCTATCTCAATGTCATTACATGTGTCTACTTAGATGCACATTTTCTGCTATGTTTAAGTTAAACAAAACACTAAATGACTGTGTAGTATGACATCTCATTAATATGTTTCTATTCACATCTGTGCCTTTAGTATTAAAAAAATAGGCTGTTCTAGTGATAAGAGATTAAGTCCTTTAATTAGAAACAAATGACAAATCACTGTTAACCCCATGTGATGCTTTCTAAAACTTCCATCAAATATTCCCCTTAAAACATTATTAAACACAAGTTCAGCAGATCTACTTCCTAGAAAGTGCTATTTAACAAAACCCAGGCAGGATGTTAATACTGAGGCTGAATTACAGGTTGCCAGAGCATTTCCTGCAAGGGGATTGACAGGGGATCATTTTGTTATGGGGCCACCTCCAGCGTGTTGTGACAACCAGTCATTACACCTCTGAGCACAGCACTCAGCTGTGGGTTTCTACAGGATGCAAATAGCTCCAAATGGGTTCAATTTAGAGACAGCAGATAATGTATCACTCACTTCTTTAAGGTAGAAGCTTTTAATTTTCAAGGAAAAAGAAAGAGGAGTACATTTCAGTCTCTAGGAATAAAGATCAGCTTAACAAAGCCCGCCAGAAAATAAAAAAAAAAAAAAAGAAAAAAAATCGAGAGTAGCAATAACTATTATAAAAATAAAAAGCTTAACTTGCTTTTCCCACTTGTCTCAGAAACCCACAGGCTGTGTTAGCCCAGCATCCCTATTTACTTAGGATGCCACACAACTGCTCATTTCAAATCTGTGCTTTGCAACTGGTGACAAATACTGGGGAGTAAGATTTCCTATTTGCATAGCAACCCTTTCATCTTGAGCAGTCCCAACAGATTTTGCCAAGTACCCACACAGAAGATCAAAATGGAGAGCAATAATTATTGATGACAGCTAATTCATGGTACAGGCATGGCAAGAGTTGAAAAAATGAGGTTTACCAAAACGACAACAAAATAAGGAGACAAAAAATGTCCAACCTGGTAAAAAATTACCCTTTTTGGGAGTCACAAGAAAGAATTTGCNTTGCTTCCAGCCCTTCAGAGCCCACAGGATATTTTGTCATTAGTGACATGTCAGAAAGGCACTGTGTGATCACAGTAATCACTGTGGACAGCCATAATAATAACAATAATAAAAATAATAATCATAATAGTAATAAGAATATTTAGATCTTTCCATCTTCAAAGCACTTTTAAAACATCTGCTAGCAGATCTCCCCAGCTGCTGGTTGAAGAAGACAATAATTATGACCCTGGTGCTGCTCAGGGGTGGCAGAGATAACTGAGGGCATTAATGATGCCCTTCTGGTCACAGCCAGGCCACGTGGCTGCCATTTCACACAGAGGAAAACCAAGGTTCCATGGAAATGTGGTTCTTCCCATCCCACCAAGAAAAAGTCCAGGAGAACCAACATTTTGGTGCTCTCAGATCTCCCTCATCCTCCATCCAGGATGGGAAAGTGTCATCATTTGGGGGATCTGAGGAAAATTCAAGAATGCAATTTTTGATTTGTCGTTCGTTTGTTTCTTTATTTTTTAATTTGAATTAGGATTTGCAATATCCCACTATTTCTCTTCCCAGGCAGTCTCCCTGAGGAGCAGGGTGGAAAATTGAGGAGCACAAACTACCCCTCACCCCCTCTTTACCTCTCATCTGTGAGCACCTTCTGCTCATGGCAGGAAATTTATAAATTAGAGCCATGAGCTACCTTTGAATACATTTTAAATTTTATTAGAACAGCTCCATACAACTCTAGCCTTCCCTTTAAAGTTAAGTAATAGTTTAGGCTTTACAACCTCCTTCATTTGCCTATCTAAAAACCATTTTTAGGGAAAGCAGTGCCATTGAAAACCTGAACAGTCCCTCCACCTGCAAGGAGAGCAAGGCTCTCTCCCAAGCATTCTGTGCCAATGTGAGGCTGATAAATTGCTGTGAGAGCATATATATATACAGAAAGGCTAATTTTAGCTCTAAACACTATTATTTTTTTGGACCTGAATCTTAAATCCCTTGATTTCAGATGAAATGCCTCCCTGGAAGCTGAGCCTCCAACAGGTAGATTGCTCCCAACCATCCCCCTCCCCAGCCCTGAGGTGGCTCCACCACCACCTCTCAGAGCTCAGTTCCCATCCTGGCATGGAAAATAACCTGTTTTTTTTTTTTTAAATGATCATTTAATTAATATTAATAAATAAAATTTCTTAAATAACTCAGGTTCTGAAGAGCCTTTGTTTTTGTAGGAGGTTTTAGTCCAAAGCCACAGCCCAATAAGAACCTGAAATCCCAGGGGGAAAACTCTATTTAACCCCCAGTTCAACTTCTAATGAAAGGAAACATAGAAATGTAGCTATAATTCAAGATATCGTATGGAAGTCTGTTCAAAGTTTTTTCAAAAATATAAATTACAAGAGATTATTGATTTTTAAAAAGCTTACTTCAACAATCAGCTTTCTATCTCATTCTATTTCACTCTCTCTCGTTTATTCATTTCCTTATGTAAAAGAATTTAACCAAAGGAAACTAGCATTTTAATTCAATTTCTCCTATAAAATATATAATTTTATTTTGTCATAATGGCTGCTTTTATTTCCAGAGTCAGATTTTATTTAAATTTCAGTCCATTAGGAACAAAACTTGCCATTTTCTGATAAACAAAATCAGCAGGGAAGCCTCTTCAAACTAGGAATGTATTTTCTATCAACCTTTGTTCTAGCTGGTCTAAATGACAGGTATATTCCACTTTTCCTGCGTTTAGTTTTAAAGATTCTATGGGGAGAAGGGTGAATAAAAGAGTGACATTTTTAACAACAAAACTAGCAATCAGAAAAGCAGCTCGATGACAGGAATGTGGAAGAAATGGGGGGAAAAAAATAAAAATAAAAAAATATCTAATCCATCGCTTCGGACCACCAAAGAGGCCTAATATGAGTCATTAACAGAAAACCGTTAATTTTCCTCCCTGTGACTGTTGTTTGTAGAAGTGCTCAAACCTTTGAGGTTCAGTCATTTAACTGTTTCTTGGGAGGCTGGAAAAGAGACACCAGGGAATTCTTTACAAGGAAAAGAAGGCAAAAAAATAACCCTAAAATAAACGTGCTTGCTAAAAAATACAAATTATTGCTTAAAGCCAAAAATTCCCTGGGGAGGTGACAGCATTTCCAAGTGAGAAAAACATCCTGCTGTGTCATCTTTGGTTGTAGTCACACCACCATGGCCAAAGTCAGCATTCTCCCAAAGTGGGGAAATTTAGAGCCCTGGCCCAATCCAGCCCCTGGTTTTCCCTCAGAATTCCCTTCCAGTTTGGTGTTAGGCTCGGAAGGAGGTGCCAATCTCTAGGGCAGAGGGAGAAGCTGCCATAAACACCCATAAACCCAACCTCTCCTAGCCAAGCAGAGAGCTGAAGCCAACATTAAAGTGTTTATTGCTTCCATGGCATCCCTCAGGCAAGCCCGAGGTCCCACAACTGCTTTTGGGGACTTTTAAAGATTGTTGTCCCCACATTGCACAGAGTGACCCTCTGCCCACTGAGGGAACGGTGGCACCAGTGCTTCAATGCCCACGTTGGATTTGGAAGATGCTTCCAAGACCTTTCCTGAAGAGCCAAGGCCCAGCCCCACGCAGGGAATGTTGGATGCTGTGCCCTGGGGTCCAGCAGTCCCACTCCCCAGTGACAAACCAGTTTGGAGCAGAGACTCAGCTGGCACTGGATGGCCCCACAGCAAGGACCAAGCAAAGGTTCCTTTGCACAAGGCTGTTTCCAGCAGAAATTCCCACTCCTACTTGATGACTGCAGTTCTAAAGTCTTTAATCCAGTGTGGGGGAAGAAAATTAATTTGGCCCAATTTGAGCAGACCTAGGAGGTTGGATGCTGCAGGCAGGACCTTCTCAACTGCAAACCAGAGCCTTACAATCATTTAGGTTGGAAAAGACCCCTAAAATCATTGATTTTAATCATGATTTCACAGAATCTGTAAGGTTGGAAAAGACCTCTAAGGTCATTGAGGTTAACCATGATGTGGAAGTGGCAAACTGCTGCAGCAGCCAAGGAGAGCAGCAATTAATGGGATTTTGGTGATACCTAAAATGCTTCCAGACCCCCCAGGCAACGCTCTTCTTGGGAAACATTAACAAATAAAATTATGGATTGAGCCTGTGGCCTCTAAGCCAGTTTCCTTCAGGTTTTGGGAGGTTTTGGGGTGCCTCTGCAGGGCAGCCCTCCCTGTTTTCACTGTGGGAAGGGAGAAAGGCAGCTGGATATATCTACACCATACTCAGCACCTGGAGCACTCCCAAAATCCCAGGTCTGACTGTGTGGGGGCTCCTTTGGTAGCTCCTGGAAGATTTTCTAAAATCACTTCTCTAGCACTGACCTTTCTGGTTGAAAAAGTCCAGATTCCTCTGAGCTTTGCTTTGTTTGTTACTAATTCTGACATGAGGATTCACAGGGTATTCCAAAAGGGGAGTAAAACGAAGGAGTTATTGCAGCCCTAAGAGACTTAAAGGATTATTTCCTTGTAAAATACAAATGACAGTTTTCCTGTAATGTTTCTCCTCCATAATGCACATGCTAATCTGTAATTTCCTTTGCCAGATGCAGTGTAATCCTCCTCCTGCAGACACCACAGCACCACTGCTGCTGAGAAAACAGCAGCAAGAGGAGTTCATCCATTCTGAGATGGTAAAAAGCAACTTCACCAACTAAATTTTTGGGTTCTCCTTGCAGGCAGGCACCCAGCCTGATACAGAAAGATGCAGCTCTGCATTCAGACCTCACTTCTCTTTAAAAAAAAAATAGCAGAATTCATATCCAATTTCAACCAAACTCCTTCTTTAAGTGTGGTAGGAGACACCCAAAAGGCTGTTTTGCAACAAACCCTAAATCAATGTACAAAAACTTCCACAAACAGGTCACATCCCACTCATTTGCCTTTTTACCACTTTTTAGGGATTTCTTATGCAAAGAGAAATTTTTAAGTCTTATGCAGGGTCAGTAAATTAATTTAGAAACAACATCTTAACAGTCTTTAAGTAGAAAAGCAAATCCAACGTATTTAGGAACAAATCTACCACGCCCCATTAATAAGTAAATAAAGGATCTGGATGGATTTATAGAAAGAACAGAGAAAAGGCTACACAAACACACAAAACTCCATTTTCAATGTACTGTGGGTTGTTTCACTAAGTTTCTGTAGATGACTGGGTTTTATTTCCTCAAAATCCCTGCTCCTCAGCCCCTGTGATACATCGAGTTCCTCTCCCAGCTATGACAGAAGGAATAATTATCTTCCTCATTAGTTCTACCTGCAGCATGAGTGCCAATTAATCTGGTGATGATATTGGGAGTGGAACCAGTTTGGGGGATTACAGAGCATGAACCCCTCGAGCTATTTTGAAGCTGGCCTGGGGTTCCCCTCATCCTGTGCAGTTCTTCCAGGGGTATTCACCTTTTTCAAAGGTTCTGAGAAGGACCTAAATTTCACCTGCTTTTCCTAAATGTTTGCAGGGAGAATCAGCAGGGACATTTCAAATTCCCCTTTCTCCTGCTCCAGATTCTTTCCCTCCCTCTACAGCTTTGCCCACGAATTGATCAGCAAACACTGAGTGATGACAGAGCCAAGTAGTGCAAAGAATTTTAAAGTCATCCAGGTGTTTGTATCCATTCAGGTAAGGAGTTAATGATGCAGCAACATAAATGAGGCCACAGGTGCCAAGTTCAGCAGGATCTGTCCCCTCCCTCAGACCACAGCACCCCAAAAACTGCAGAAAGAAATGCTGGAAGTATTTTGATTTATTGGGGCTTTGAAAATGGTTCCTGCTGGTTGCTCCCCAAAGCCTCAGATTCCCCTCAGGGGAGGGAGAGACACCAAGATTTTTAGGTTTAATTAATTAAGGAATGTGAAATAGTTGCAAGAGCAGCAGTGTGGCAGCAAACCCACACTCAGCATCTCCCTCTGCCCCAAATGTGGCACTGGTAGGACCCCAAGCAGACCCCCAGATTTGGGGACAAAGTCAGGGAGATCCATACAGGAATTTGTTGGATTTCACACATCCAACAGCTGAAGGGGATACAAATAATGTAGTTTTGTGGTTATAGGCAGTTTATAGTTATCCAAGAGATCCTGCAGATCTCACTATTCCCACTCTATCTTCACAAAAAATGCTCAAGCAATACACACTGCAAAATCCTCATCCCAAGTAATTAAAGTAATGCAAAGACACTGCATCATCTAAAGCACGAAATTCCACAGTTCTCCAAGATTAATGCCCCATTCCTGTAACTTGGTTGTTCCTGGCTTAAGTATTCAACATAATGCTGCTCATTACAGGGAGCAGTGACATCTCTATCCAAGGGGGAAATACGGTTCAAGTCAGCTTTGGTGTTTAAATATTAGTAGTAAATTCAAATTCAATTTCACATGATCAGTGTATGTGACACTAACTACATCAAGGTAGACTTGGGGATTTCTCAGCTCCGTATTGAAGAGAATTACATGACTGAAAACTAATTAGGGAAGCACATAAAGTGAATTTATTTAGTATTCTCTTGTATGTAGTTAACTTAAAGTAATGTATCAAATTTCCCACGGAAAAAAATGTGGCTGCATAACACTGAACAAAATGCATCAGAAATCAGATCTAGCAAATTATCTTTATTTTTTCTCCTCTTTTAAAACTGAAAATGTTTAAGCTGTAATGAAAAAATTACAATAGTAGGGATTTTTCCTCTGGAGGAGTGCTTTGGTGCCACGTCTCACACGGGGCATTAGAAACAGCAGCCGTGGAAGAAGAAAGAGCGGCCAAATGTTACCTGTCTCTCTGACCAAACAGCACCTGAATTTAGCTTCCTGAGGCTCTGGGTGCATTTCTGGCACCAGTGCCCTGCCCAGAGCCTGAGCAGGGCCAGCAGCTGCTCCACAAGTGGGACTGCAGTGCCAGGGTCACCAGGGAGCAGATTGTTCCAGGGCTGTTCAAAACTAACACATGTCCAAACCCACTCCTAAACCTTTTCTCTCACCCCTCACACACTTTCCTGCTGGTTAGATAAAGCTTTGGGATGAGCCCAGCTCCCCCACAGTCTCCTTCTCCCTTTGATGCTGTGCTGTCACACTCAGACCCTCCATCTTCTCCCTCTCCTCTCCTTTTCCACCTCCCTTTCCCTCCTCCTCCTCCTCTGATCCCTCCTTCCAGCCAGGCTGAGCCCAGCCCTGCCTCCCACCTGGCTGCCACTGGTGACAACACTCTACCTCCAACCATCCAATAAATGTTTTATCATGCTTTTGCTGCCTGTTCTAAATGATAAATAACAACAATAGATGTCTTATCAAGTATTTATCTCTTATTGTCGGGCTCTGAACAGAGCATTAGGTCTAAGTGCTGGCAAGGCTGGGTATTAACAAAGCCATTTGTGATAAATGGAGCAGCCTTGGTGGGTCACTGACACTTTGACAAGCTTTCCATAGGCATTTTTTCCCTGTAATGTTTTTGCTCTTTTGTTTTTACCACCCAATTGAAGTAATTGAATTTTAAGAACAAAAATAAAATATGTTATTAATTGGGAATAAACAAATAAAGCTGAGTCTCCTGAAGGCACTGAAATAAGAGGGTGATGTGGCTGCAATGGCAAGGGGATCCATTCCTTTCACTGCCTGCAATGCTGTCCTAAAAAGCAGAACAAATCACCATATTATAGAGTCATATGATGAATTATTGATGAATGATTGGTGATTAAGTTCAAAGAGACCTTGAGGATCACATCCAAAAAGCCTTTGCACTGGAACAAGGCAGTTCCTTCAGCTTCAGCCTGGGTTTGTGGTTCTCTCCCTAAGGCAAAGTTCTTTTTGCACCATCCTATCTCAAATAATAATAATAATATCTCAAATAGGAACTTCCCTGAGCTCTGCTTATTGACACATTCCAGTGGTTAAAAGCTGCCTTTTATTCCCTGTGTTCCTATTTATGGTCCTACGTACAAGGACATGGGAAATGGAATATTGAACTCATCTTTTGGGTGGGAAGCCTCCAACATCCCACCATTGCCTCCTGCATCGAGCCAACATTACCCCAAATTCCAGTTCTGCTTGCACATTCAGGTTCAGCCATCCAGCCAGCCCAGGCCAGCCTGCAAATCTGCTTTCAACCAGGGAGCCAAAAGGGATCCCTGATACCAGAACCAGAGCTGGGAAGGGGAGAGGGAAGCTCAGAGGGAGCTGCTGGGCAGCTCCAGCCAGCCCAGGCCAGCCTGCAAATCTGCTTTCAACCAGGGAGCCAAAAGGGATCCCTGATACTGGAACCAGAGCTGGGAAGGGAAGAGGGAAGCTCAGAAGGAGCTGCTGGGCAGCTCCAGGGGTGCCATCGCTCCCCCAGCTCCGAGGGCAGCTCTGCCTCCCAAACACCACAAGTCACATAAGGCCAATCCACTCCTGGGGGATAATCTATTTTTGACTTAGGCACGCTCAGGGAAGACTAAAGTGATGAGTGAACAGATTTTTGAGGATGCAGTTTTAAGCTGTGTTGACTGTGGGGTGGGGGGACCATCCTCTGGCATCAGGAGAGGAATTTGCCCACAGCTGGGAAGTCAAACTCTGCTCTGCCAGCCTGGGAATGGCCTTCAGGGCCTTTGTGTCCCAGAAGTTGGGCTTCCTTCCTCAAGTAGCACATTTCTTGAGGGACAGAAGGCTGTAGTTTGGAAAAAAATAAAAAAAAAGGAGAATTTTCCAGCTTTTTCTAATTTTTGGTCAATGGATTGCTGTTAAATTCCCAGGATTCTTCCAAAAATGGGACACTGTCAGTGTTAGAGGGCCATTCTTGGTACAAGATGCAATAATACAATTATTAGACTCAATAAAAATAGCAAAACCTAAAGATAATAGAAAAACTGTTGGCCAAAAATAGAGGGCAAACAAAATAGGGGACTTTGATTATAAAACTAAAATAAATTCCTGATTTTAAAACAAACATTTAGCAAACCTCTCAAAGGGTCAGCTCAATGTGTAAATGCTCATCTGATAAATTAAATCTGCAAGTTTGTGCTTTATATAAATACAAAATCCAAAGGATCTAATTTTCTTTCTGTCACTGGAAATGTGCATAAGGGATTTTTTCTCTCCCTCACAAATTAGTTTTTTCTGGGGTTAATACATGTGAAATAATATTCAACAATTATTTTTCTATAAGCACGGGAAAAAACTGGCAAGGAATTTTGGGGGTTTTAGGGGCTTTTTTGTTGCTTTAGAATTTTTTTCTTTTACATTCATAGTTTGCATCAAATTTTCTGCCATGAACTTGTGCCATGGACAACACTTTGGGGCATTTGATGGGCTGGTTGGGGTGTCTGTGCAGGGCCAGGAGCTGGACTTCCATGATCCTCGTGGATCCCTTCCAGTTCAGGGTATTCTAGGATTTTCTGCTTTCATTTTTAAACAAAGGGGTCAAATCCTAAAAGTTTTAGGCTCCCAAAGTCTTTAGGATGTGGCTCTCACCCACTACTGATGGTTTCATGTAGAAGGTGTCAGGAGAAGGGAAAGGAAGGAAAGTGTCCTGCATCCCACACTCCTCCCAAAGACCAAGCTCTGCTGTGAAAGGCCCTTTTTCCTTCTGCAAAACCAGTTTAAATTAAAAATAATTGTTTCAAAAATGTCTTCATAAAGACATTTCAAATGCCACCTGATTCAGCACTGAGCTTGCTGATAGAAACAACAGATTTAGGGATAAAAGGCTGTCTGAGCTTCAAAATAATCCTTCCCACATAAGCACTCACAGAGTGGAGGGTAATGTTGGACCCTATTATTCATAGCAAAGCCTAATAAAAACAAATAAGCACAACCACAGAAACCAATCCCAAAATATCAGAACTCATTTCTAATTATTATATTTGATTATGGCTTGAATATTCACCCAGCTCAAGCACCGCTCATTTTTTATATATTTATTTTTATATATTTTATCCAGCAATTCTTCTTCCTCCTTATCTAAGGAGTTCTTAACCCCTGAGATAAGAAACAAAAGGCTGGAAAACATGATCTGTGTAAAAGTGATGCTGAGTGGACTGGTTGAACCCAAAGGGAAGGATCAGCAGTGATAAGTTTGTACAGAGAAGGGTGGTTGCTGCAAAGAATTCACTCTGTGTGTCCACTTCAAAAAGGATAAATAGTAACAGGCTGGAACTGCTGAGAAGCAGATTTTGATTAGACATTAACAAAAAAAAAGAGCCTATAGAGATTGTAGAAACTCCATCAGTGGAGATTTAAAGAGCCAGTTAGACAAGGATCTGTCAGGAAGGATTTGGGCACAGCTGATCCTGCCCCCAAGCCCTATTTCCTATCATATCTGTGCTCTTCCCTCTCTACTTGCACTGTTAATTCCGACTTTATTCTTACCATGTGAGAATATTTTCCAATTTTTAGTTCACCTGTAAATGAATCATTCAGTACTCCTATTTTTCACTTTTTCTGAAAATTTAGGTATCTAGAATTCACTGTTTTAAAACAAGTGCAGTCTTCAGTACTCCAAAATAATGTTTGCTCTTTATGTCTCTTTTCATTTAACAAATAGCACACATTAAACATTTATCAGTATGACACACAGTGACAAATTAAAAACTGGATGAAAACTGAATAGAATGAGTAAATGACACCAAAATAAAAAATAAAAAAAACCCCAAACTGGCACCAGGCATCCCAGTGTCTGAGGAGCAAACTTTCCCTCCTCTGATAGTTTAGATGGTGCTGGGAGAAAAATTTAAAAATCTTGCTAAGGAACATCCCTCCTGATGAGGGATGATTGAAACCAAAGATTAAAATGAAAATGAGAAGACATAGATGGAGTAGTTTTGGTCAAAGTACAAACAACTCCTAATTCCCATAAAGATTCAGTGTGGATTTATCTCCAGGATTTATTGCTTTTCCTCAGAGCAGTCTCAGAAGGAAGAGACAAGAGGAACTGCAATGCAAACTGAAAACCACCCAGGAAATTTTCCTGAGTTTTGAAAGAGTTTAAATGACATTCTCAGGGCATTTCCAGAAATAGAAATGCCCAGTGCTCAAGTACAGCAAAGAAAGCAAATATCCCTGCTGCAGCAAAATCAAAAATAGGCCTGGAGCTTTCAAACCCTCCCATCATTATTTCTTTCCCCTTGTCCCTGTTCCCCTTTGCAGTTCTCCTGCTGTGTCCCCTCAACCCACCCCAAGTGGTGGCACAGGAGGAATTATTGGCACTTTAATCAGCCCTCAGATCAGGCTCTCCAGCCCTCCTTTCCAGGCTTTCCAAAGCCTGGCTTTCTTGGACACTTTTTCCTGCTTGCCCAACACATTCCATTTTTCAGTCAGTGCTGAACATCGTTTCCTTCCTGGTTTTTTTCCCACCCAATATGAATTTTTTTTTTAGATTGTGGTTTGGTTTTTGGGGTTTTTTTCCTATACAGGCCATTATCTTTAGATTTCCTCTGTTATTTCTATATGTACACCATATAATCATTCTCCTTTCTACCTTCCTCAAGCCAGCTTCCGACTGCAAACACTCCTACTGGAATTTTTATCAAGAGTTTGAGGCAATTTCTTCTACTCTTTGTAACTTGCTCAACAACAAAAGTTCCCCATTAGAACTGATTAAATAAATCAAAATCTGAAGGATAAATCAGCAAAATGTCTTAGGTTTTGGTTTTAATTCTATTTTTCACTGCCCATTGCAATCTTTGCTTCAAAAAATTGCTTCTTGGAGCCCACTCCCCATGGGATGTAAAATTCTATCGATTAAACTGAAATTTAGAAAAAGTTAAGCTGGTAATTTGGTCTCTAATCACCTCACACAAAAATCCCAGTGTTTTGTAATGACATCATACATAATCATAAGGCAAAATGGGATTCCATCTGTTTTGCACCATTTCCCTTTGTCTTATTAATCAGAACTTATTTCTGTATCTCACTTTTTCTCCTCTGTGTAGATAATTCAATACATGGAGCCCTTTTTTTTGTTAAATCCAGGATTTATCTGACCCTCAGGTTTTTATAATTTTATCAGCTCACCAATAAAGTCAGCATGAAATTAATTCTCGTTACTTGTATTATTTTAGGTATGTGATTAGGTAGTAAATAATTCCTACAACCCACAAAACACCCTCAGTTATGGTGTAATGATACTTCAACCATAAAAACAAAAACAAACATTTTTTTTCTTTTACATTCTTTTCTTCCTCAAAAATATTTAAGGATTAAAATTATTCTCATGAGCAAAATTAGTTTAATCCTTATGTACAGAACCTGCTGCACCATTCACTGGGAATATTGCTTTGCTTCAACCTCTCATAATAACAACCACTCCACATCCTGAATGCTTCTAGCAAGAAAATACCCTGATTTCAGTCCAGCCCAGTGTTTTTAGGATATCTGGGATGAGCATCCAGCACCTCCCATCAGAACCCTCTTGGTGCCCTCAAAGAGCATTTGCAGGGACTGAACCCTTTCTGGAGGATTGGGGCTGACTGTTACCATAAAAAAATACCCAATATAAGGATTTGAAACTAAACTTCTGTTCCAGCCTGAAAAAACAAACTTATCTAAACCAAATCCATCTCTGTGGAATGCATCCCCCCCCAAAAACAGGAATATCCCTCCCAGCACAAACTCTTTGGGGTACAAGCTGTGCCTGCATCTGCACTGGAAATTGCTGGGCACATTGCAGCGTTCCCCAAAAGGAAATAATAACGTGCAGGCTGCAGAATGTGCTGCTTCTCCAGCAGAAAGCAGCTGCTTTCACACTTCATTACAAGTTTCTCTTTCTCTTATGGCTTTGGGGAGAACTTTTTACGTCCTCTTTAGAGGCAGCAGTAGATTGGCATTTCCAAAGGCACAGTTTGAGCCCTTTTCAGAAGCTGCAGCAGCCACACTCTGTGGGGGCTTTCTCAGCTTCAGCCCCTCTCTCCCAATCCTCCTGACAGTGTTTCCTACATGGACAGTTTTCACCAAACTTGTGGGGTTGTTTTTAAGTTGACATTTTTAACTATTTCCTTTTTATCCCCTTTACAGCCAGCTCAGCTTTCTGTGCTAACTGAGCTGTGAATTCCTGGAGTTTCATCAGTTCAGGCCTCCCTTCTCTCCTTTATGTAGGGGGAAATAATGCAGGGAATCAGAGAATAATTTGGGTTAGAAGGGACCCTAATGCCCATCTAGTTCCAATCTTCCTCTAGAGCAGGGCTGTCCCCCACTTATCCACTCCCTCAGGTAATTTATGTTAATTGATTGGGGTGGGGATTAATTCCAGGCTGGGAATTTCATTGAAAGACTCACAAGCACAGCCTCCTGCCCCAAAATCTCCTGTTTGACTCTGGCAGAGGTCAAATTGATCCGAATTTTTCCAACAAATTCCAGACAGCCTTTGCAAAAGGGCAGATTTTTAACCAGGCTTTAACAGAGAACACCTTGGAATGAAAAAATCCCCCAAAGGCCTGGAAGGGCATCTGGGCTGCCCAACTACACGAGGAGATGCTGAGGACCTGGCCCACCTTGGAATTAGCAGAAATTCCCTGAGCATCCCCAGCCCAAACCCTGCTGCCCTAAGCCAGAGCCTCTCAGCACCCTGCAAAGCCAGGGTGGGTAAATTCTTGCTCCCCAAGAAAGTTCAGAGACTGATTTTGTCTTGGGTTTGTGTCCCCTTCCCCACCAACTCCTCAGTGCTTCTTGATGGACCACCAAGTCCCCCCTGAAGTTCCCTCTGAAAGCCAGTCCCTTCTTCCAAAATAATCTGGATTTTCTACAAATTCCTCTTCCCTGTCCTTATTTATCACTCCCCCAGCTCTTATGTGATCTGCAAGCACTAAAATTTCTTCTCATCCCATGGAAATGCATCAGGCCATGGCTGGAGCTCCATGAGATGTTGCTGAGAACATCCCCATTACGTTTTGCAATTAGTTTACCACTTTTAAATCTGCTTAATAGGGACCACAGTAATTTTTTATGTCCTAATTTCTTTCATTGAAGTGTCATGTGGAACTAAGTCAAGGATGGGAATTTCAGTGCATTTTGACAGCTCCATGAGCTCTATCAGTCCCTTTACCCCAGATCTTTGTTCCCAAAGCCTGAAATCTTGGAGCTAGCTGGCTGCCAAACTTTCCCTTAATTCTGTAATTTTTATCTAAATTGTCTAAATTAATTCTAGCTAAATTAATATCTGTAATTTTTACCACTGCTCATGCCAAGACCCATCCTTTTATGAAAGCAGTTCAACCAGTGTATTAAACACAAATAAAATGAGGGAGGGCTAAATAGAAAAAGTTAGGAGTCATCAAAATATGTCATATTTCTCACAAAAAGTCATATTTCTCACAAAAAGTCATATTTCTCACAAAAAGTCATATTTATCAAAATTCAGGTGTGGGGTAAAATGCTGATTTGGAGTTTTTTTCCTTTTTCATTGGGTTTGGGTGCTTATTTTTTGGTTGGTTTGGTTTTTTGTGGTTTGTTTTTAGGGGTTTTTTTTTTGTTTGGTTGGTTTTTTTTGTTTTGTTTTGGGGTTTTTTTGATCCTGGCAGTAACGATTCTCTTTTGGGAAATGATCCTTCCCTCAAGAAAATAATTTAAGCTCTTTTCTTACAACAAAACCACTGTCAGCCCACCTTTGAAGAGGGTGACTTCAAGTTAATAATTATTTCTGACTTAGTTAAAGAGTAGAATGTCCCTTCCAGGCAGATTTTTTAATTCAATCAGACACTTAAAGGTAAGATTTTCCCCTTCTAGGATTCCCTAAAGGGTTTAGGTGTTTAATTCATTTCAACAAGTCTCTGACTAGCAAGGAAAATCTTTTTTGCTGTGATTTATTAGCTTGCCTAGCACCAGATCTCCCAGTAAAAGCTGGAGGAGGGATGAGCTGGGAACCCCAAACCAGGTGGTTTCTCCTCACCACAGCTTCTATTTTATCTTTTAATTCTCTGTATTATTAATTCCCCATTAAACCTGCCCAGGACTCAGATGATGCTTTAACCAGAGATGCTGCAGCCTGAAAGTCTGACCTTGTGACAACCCCTAAAGGTGAATATTCCCTGAGGAATGGGATGGCTCCATGGCAGGGCCACACAGCAACACTTCAAATTCACCTCCTCCTGGGTATTTAAGGGGCTCAGTTTGAATTAGTGAGCTCCAGCTCCCAGTCTTTGAGAGCAGTTTTGGTGGTGGTGCCTGATTTACAAGACTTAGATCCATTCATACACACTTTTATGGATATTAATTATATTTATGTGGATATGTAAATATAACAGCTTTGTGCACCAGTTTCCTGTAGTTATTCTGTTTTATCCCCTCATTTGTTTTAGTGTATTTTCTCAATTAAGAAAAAGAATTAATCACATGCTGGAACTAAGAAAAGCAAATATTTTCACCCCAAATCTCCACATCTGGCACAGGTTTCCAAGAGGCTTCAAGGGTCCTCAGCTGCTCCAGGTTGAGAATTCCATGGTTCTGTCCATCCTGCCCAATATTTGTGTGTGGCCTCTGGACCTGAGGCAGTTCTCTCTCCTTGCTCAGCCAAGGATGGATCATTAGACTCGCAGCAATTAAATTTTACTTTAAATCAGCAAAAAGGAGATTTCCTCCAATCCCATTTACAACATTCTTGGAGAAAATAGGTACAATTTCCAATCTCAGCCTCCTTTCTGCTCCATTGTTATACAAAATGGGCACCAAAAGCTACACATAACTATAAAATGATTATGATTTATCTGGGTATTTTGTTCCTTTAATCTATTAGGCCAATTGTCCTAATTTAACTAAGTAATTCTGTTAATTTAACTTTGGGGTTAATCTTGCTTTAAGAACACTTTTTGCTGAACAGAAAGACCCTGCTCAGCTGGTGCATTTCCTTTTTTAGACCTGAATGTAACATTTTTTAAAAAAAACAAACCAAAAAACAACAAAAGTTTCTGGTACATCATGTGATCAATAGATACAAGTACCTTCATTTTTTAAATTAGTCTAAGGCTATTTTCCTTTTACTGTTGTATAAACAGGGAATTGAAGGGTAAAATAGTTAAAACTTAATGCTATAGTGCTAATGTGGCTTTTAAATCACGTCAGCAGCAATCACTGCATTATAATTAACAATTTATTGAACCAGCAATAAAATGAACATCACATTACTTCTTAAAGCAGCAGAATAAAATGGCTAATAAATAGCATAAGCCAGACAAATTGCAGAGTAATAGAAATTTTCTTAAGATTTATAGTGTGCAGAAAGATGGATGTGCTATTAGTAGGAGCTCCAATACTTGACAAAATTCTTTTGCAAAGACATAGTTACCAGGCATGTCAGAGTTCACAAGTCTAAGTGGTTTATCCAAATTTCAGCTCACTGCTATTACAGTGGAAAATACTCATTACAAGGTTTTGTAACTGCAAGCAATGTGTACATTTGCCAACATTCGAACTGCTACTGCCAAAAAGATACTAAAATATTTTATAAACTGTCAAATAACAAGTCTGCTCACTTAATCTGAGTCTATTTTCTACTTCACAGGCAGGAAAACCTCCCGGGCCTGATCCTGGGCTCTGCACTCAGACAAGACTTCCCTTGCTTTGGGCATTTCCCAGTTCCCACGAGATTTTCCCCTGTGGAAGAGGCTGGGTTGGGCCTGGAGCGAGGGGGAAAAGCCATTGGGGAGGAAAGCTGGGTTGAAAAAGCTGGATTGAGAGGAGCTGGAATTTCTCCTCTGTGCCAGGGCTGGGGTTCCTGACAAGGGAACCGTGTTGAGCTCTCGGTGCTCCTGCTGTTCACTCGTGTTGTGATTCCTCATGTCAAAGTGTCTCTCTTATGTTCCTATTTCAGCATAACAGATGCAGTTTTGCATGACGTGTCACAACATGGAGCATCAACTGGAAGGAGTCTAAAAGAGCTTTTTTCCCCATTTTTCTTTGAGAAAAAACAAAAAAAAAAAAAAGACACAAAAACCCCCAGTGTGCTTTTCACTGAGAAGTGTGGTGAGGGAACTTGCCATGCAGAGTTTCCTTCAGTGAGGAAAGGATTTTGACTCCTTAATTTCAAATGGAGATCTATCCAGCAACTACCTCATGTTCAAATTTCAGATGTATTTGAGGTACAAACCTTAACGTGCAATGGAGTTAATCTCAGCAGTAATTAGCTGTTAGACAGTGGGGGCTGATGAGAACATGCACATCTTTAATAATGCAGCACTCCCTGAACCTTGGAGATAAATTACCAATCACTGACTGGTTGAAAGTGTTGTTGATGACGTGGTGAGATTGTTATTCTGTCATTCTCCAAAAGCAAAAGTGGATTTCCCAATGACTGCACTTTTCCAGCAGGGAATCCTACTGGGAACATCTTCCACCTGTTCTCTGGGAGACCACAGGGTGAAGTTGAGCACACAAAGGAGGGAATTCCTGATTTCCATCACCCTACAGGCATGACTGGGGTTCCAGCTCCATGAACAGATGGGTTTTAGGGTCCTGTTCTCTGGGAGACCACAGGGTGAAGTTGAGCACAAAAGGGAGGGAATTCCTGGATTTCCATCACCCTACAGGCATGACTGGGGTTCCAGCTCCATGAACAGATGGGTTTTAGGGTCCTGTTCTCTGGGAGACCACAGGGTGAAGTTGAGCACACAAAGGAGGGAATTCCTGGATTTCCATCACCCTACAGGCATGACTGGGGTTCCAGCTCCATGAACAGGTGGTTTTTAGGGTCCTGTTCTCTGGGAGACCACAGGGTGAGGTTGAGCACACAAAGGAGGGAATTCCTGATTTCCATCACCCTACAGGCATGACTGGGGTTCCAGCTCCATGAACAGATGGGTTTTAGGGTCCTGTTCTCTGGGAGACCACGGGGTGAAGTTGAGCACACAAAGGAGGGAATTCCTGGATTTCCATCTCCCTACAGGCATGACTGGGGTTCCAGCTCCATGAACAGATGGTTTTTAGGGTCCTGTTCTCTGGGAGACCACAGGGTGAGGTTGAGCACATGAGGGAGGGAATTCCTGGATTTCCATCACCCTACAGGCATGACTGGGGTTCCAGCTCCATGAACAGATGGGTTTTAGGGTCCTGTTCTCTGGGAGACCACGGGGTGAAGTTGAGCACACAAAGGAGTGAATTCCTGGATTTCCATCTCCCTACAGGCATGACTGGGGTTCCAGCTCCATGAAAAGATGGTTTTTAGGGTCCTGTTCTCTGGGAGACCACAGGGTGAAGTTGAGCACAAAAGGGAGGGAATTCCTGGATTTCCATCACCCTACAAGCATGACTGGGGTTCCAGCTCCATGAACAGATGGTTTTTAGGGTCCTGTTCTCTGGGAGACCACAGGGTGAAGCTGAGCACACAAAGGAGGGAATTCCTGGATTTCCATCACCCTACAGGCATGACTGGGGTTCCA